>JBBCBC010000018.1:17614789-17820409 GCA_037126765.1 Stenogyne calaminthoides
ACCAACTAAGAGTCGTTGTATACTTTCAACCATCGTGACACCAATGGCCATTTCCATTTCCAAACCATTTATCAAAGCCTCATACTCCGCTTCATTGTTGGTGGCATGAAAATCAAACTTACGGTACGTTGAAATGATTGGTGCTCAGGATCGACAGATCGAATCGGATAATCTTCTCTTGTGTGATTGTTTCCAAAGGTTCTCGCCTCTGCCCATTTGGTGAAATTGTCGATCGCGACCACGGCGAACTTCGAAGCTTCCTTTTTGGGAAAGGACCTATCGGTCAATTCCCCACTTTTAATAACGGGCATGGATCAGATATCAAGGTGAGCTCTTCGAGCTCGCTGATTGTTGGGGCGAAGAACCGCAATCGCTTGTACATTTTTTATGTATGCAATTGCATCTTTTCTTAGAGTTAACCAATAGTAGCCCCCTGTCCCCGATCTTCTTGTAAACGAGACCGCTCGCAAAGATGATTCCCACAATCTCCTTCGTGTATTTACTTCAAAATTACTTGGCCTTCCTCGGGTGTGATACACTTAAACAAAGGGTAACGAAAAGTTCATTTGTAAAGTTGCTTGTTGACTATAGTGTACCTCATTTTTTCAGTAGTTGTAGTCGGCTAGTCACCTTTATCCTCCTGGCGGTGTTCCTTATTCTATGTATTCTTTGTTGTCGGTCATCCAATTATCTTTTTGGGGTCGCGATCCAAACACTTCTACTCGGAGTTTGATGGTCTTGCTTGATTCATCCACATTATTTCCTTTGCTTCGATGGTGTTGCGACCTGCTGAGGGGGTGTTGAGCTTGGTGACTGCGATATTGTCCATGTCTGCGGCCCCTTCCGAGGTGGCTAACTGGGTCAATGCGTCTGCTTGTGTGTTATTAGCTCTCGGTATTAATTCTATCTGTACTTCTTCAAATTTTTCCATGAGGCTCTTTGCTATTTGCTGATACTTTATCATCTGTTCACCTCGTGCTTTGTATTCTCCCGACATCTGACATACAACCAACTAAGAGTCGTTGTATACTTTCAACCATCGTACACCAATGGCCATTTCCATTTCCAAACCATTTATCAAAGCCTCATACTCCGCTTCATTGTTGGTGGCATGAAAATCGAAACTTACGGCCGTTGTGAATGATTGGTGCTCAGGATCGATTAGGGTGAATCGATAATCTTCTTTTGTGTGATTGTTTCCAAAGGTTCTGCCTCTGCCCATTTGGTGAAATAGTCGATTGCGACCACGACAAACTTCGAGCTTCCTGGGCCTTTGGGAAAGGACCTATCAGGTCAATTCCCCACTTTGCGAATGGCCATGGACTGTATATCGAGGTGAGCTCTTCGGGAGCTAGCTTGATTGTTGGGGCGAAGAATTGGAACTGCTTGTACCTTTTTGCGTATGCAATTGCATCTTTTCTTAGAGTTAACCAATAGTAGCCCTGTCTGATCTTCTTGTAAACGAGAGACTGGCCTGAAGTATGATTCCCACAATCTCCTTCGTGTATTTACTTCAAAATTACTTGGCCTTCCTCAGGTGTGATACACTTCAACAGTGGTAACGAGAAAGTTCATTTGTAAAGTTGCTTGTTGACTATAGTGTACCTCGCTGCTCGTAGTTGTAGTCGGCGAGCTGCGACCTTATCCTCTGGCAGTGTTCCTTATTCTATGTATTCTTTGTTGTCGGTCATCCAATTATCTTTTGGGGCTGCGATCTGAAACACTTCTACTCGGGAGTTTGATGGTCTTGCTTGATTCATCCACATTATTTCCTTTGCTTCGATGGTGTTGCGACCTGCTGAGGGGGTGTTGAGCTTGGTGACTGCGATATTGTCCATGTCTGCGGCCCCTTCCGAGGTGGCTAACTGGGTCAATGCGTCTGCTTGTGTGTTATTAGCTCTCGATATTAATTCTATCTGTACTTCTTCAAATTTTTCCATGAGGCTCTTTGCTATTTGCTAATACTTTATCATCTGTTCACCTCGTGCTTTGTATTCTCCCGACATCTGACATACAACCAACTAAGAGTCGTTGTATACTTTCAACCATCGTACACCAATGGCCATTTCCATTTCCAAACCATTTATCAAAGCCTCATACTCCGCTTCATTGTTGGTGGCATGAAAATCGAAACTTACGGCCGTTGTGAATGATTGGTGCTCAGGACTGATTAGGACTGAATCGGATAATCTTCTCTTGTGTGATTGTTGCCAAAGGTTCTGCCTCTGCCCATTTGGTGAAATAGTCGACTGCGACCACGACGAACTTCGAGCTTCCTGGGCCTTTGGGAAAGGACCTATCAGGTCAATTCCCCACTTTGCGAATGGGCATGGACTGTATATCAAGGTGAGCTCTTCGGGAGCTCGCTTGATTGTTGGGGCGAAGAACTGGCACTGCTTGTACCTTTTTGCGTATGCAATTGCATCTTTTCTTAGAGTTAACCAATAGTAGCCCTGTCTGATCTTCTTGTAAACGAGAGACTGGCCTGCAGTATGATTCCCACAATCTCCTTAGTGTATTTACTTCAAAATTACTTGGCCTTCCTCAGGTGTGATACACTTCAACAGTGGTAACGAGAAAGTTCATTTGTAAAGTTGCTTGTTGACTATAGTGTACCTCGCTGCTCGTAGTTGTAGTCGGCGAGCTGCGACCTTATCCTCTGGCAGTGTTCCTTATTCTATGTATTCTTTGTTGTCGGTCATCCAATTATCTTTTGGGGCTGCGATCTGAAACACTTCTACTCGGGAGTTTGATGGTCTTGCTTGATTCATCCACATTATTTCCTTTGCTTCGATGGTGTTGCGACCTGCTGAGGGGGTGTTGAGCTTGGTGACTGCGATATTGTCCATGTCTGCGGCCCCTTCCGAGGTGGCTAACTGGGTCAATGCGTCTGCTTGTGTGTTATTAGCTCTCGATATTAATTCTATCTGTACTTCTTCAAATTTTTCCATGAGGCTCTTTGCTATTTTCTGATACTTTATCATCTGTTCACCTCGTGCTTTGTATTCTTCCGACATCTGACATACAACCAACTAAGAGTCGTTGTATACTTTCAACCATCGTACACCAATGGCCATTTCCATTTCCAAACCATTTATCAAAGCCTCATACTCCGCTTCATTGTTGGTGGCATGAAAATCGAAACTTACGGCCGTTGTGAATGATTGGTGCTCAGGACTGATTAGGACTGAATCGGATAATCTTCTCTTGTGTGATTGTTGCCAAAGGTTCTGCCTCTGCCCATTTGGTGAAATAGTCGATTGCGACCACGACGAACTTCGAGCTTCCTGGGCCTTTGGGAAAGGACCTATCAGGTCAATTCCCCACTTTGCGAATGGCCATGGACTGTATATCGAGGTGAGCTCTTCGAGCTAAATTTGATTGTTAAAGAATTGAACCACTTGTACCTTTTTACATGCAATTGCATCTTTTCTTAGAGTTAACCAATAGTAGTACTGCATTTCTTCTTGTAAACGAGAGACTGGCCTGAAGTATGATTCCCACAATCTCCTTCGTGTATTTACTTCAAAATTACTTGGCCTTCCTCAGGTGTGATACACTTCAACAGTGGTAACGAGAAAGTTCATTTGTAAAGTTGCTTGTTGACTATAGTGTACCTCGCTGCTCGTAGTTGTAGTCGGCGAAGTCACGACCTTATCCTCCTCGCGCAAATGTTCCTTATTCTATGTATTCTTTGTTGTCGGTCATCCAATTATCTTTTGGGGCTGCGATCTGAAACACTTCTACTCGGGAGTTTGATGGTCTTGCTTGATTCATCCACATTATTTCCTTTGCTTCGATGGTGTTGCGACCTGCAGAGGGGGTGTTGAGCTTGGTGATCGCGATATTGTCCATGTCTCTGCGCCCCTTCCGAGGTGGCTAACTGGGTCAATGCGCTCGCTTGTGTGTTATTAGCTCTCAAGATTAATTCTATCTCAGATTTCTTCAAATTTTTCCATGAGGCTCTTTTTGCTATTTGGTCGATACTTTATCATCTGTTCACCTCGTGCTTTGTATTCTCCCGACATCTGACATACAACCAACTAAGAGTCGTTGTATACTTTCAACCATCGTACACCAATGGCCATTTCCATTTCCAAACCATTTATCAAAGCCTCATACTCCGCTTCATTGTTGGTGGCGAAAAATCAAACTTACTACCGTTGTGAATGATTGGTGCTCAGGACTGATTAGAACTGAATCGGATAATCTTCTCTTGTGTGATTGTTGCCAAAGGTTCTGCCTCTGCCCATTTGGTGAAATAGTCGACTGCGACCACGACAAACTTCGAGCTTCCTGGGCCTTTGGGAAAGGACCTATCAGGTCAATTCCCCACTTTGCGAATGGGCATGATCTGTATATCAAGGTGAGCTCTTCGGGAGCTAGCTTGATTGTTGGGGCGAAGAATTGGAACTGCTTGTACCTTTTTGCGTATGCAATTGCATCTTTTCTTAGAGTTAACCAATAGTAGCCCTGTCTGATCTTCTTGTAAACGAGAGACTGGCCTGCAGTATGATTCCCACAATCTCCTTAGTGTATTTACTTCAAAATTACTTGGCCTTCCTCAGGTGTGATACACTTCAACAGTGGTAACGAGAAAGTTCATTTGTAAAGTTGCTTGTTGACTATAGTGTACCTCGCTGCTCGTAGTTGTAGTCGGCGAGCTGCGACCTTATCCTCTGGCAGTGTTCCTTATTCTATGTATTCTTTGTTGTCGGTCATCCAATTATCTTTTGGGGCTGCGATCTGAAACACTTCTACTCGGGAGTTTGATGGTCTTGCTTGATTCATCCACATTATTTCCTTTGCTTCGATGGTGTTGCGACCTACTGAGGGAGTGTTGAGCTTGGTGACTGCGATATTGTCCATGTCTGCGGCCCCTTCCGAGGTGGCTAACTGGGTCAATGCGTCTGCTTGTGTGTTATTAGCTCTCGGTATTAATTCTATCTGTACTTCTTCAAATTTTTCCATGAGGCTCTTTGCTATTTGCTGATACTTTATCATCTGTTCACCTCGTGCTTTGTATTCTCCCGACATCTGACATACAACCAACTAAGAGTCGTTGTATACTTTCAACCATCGTACACCAATGGCCATTTCCATTTCCAAACCATTTATCAAAGCCTCATACTCCGCTTCATTGTTGGTGGCATGAAAATCGAAACTTACGGCCGTTGTGAATGATTGGTGCTCAGGACTGATTAGGACTGAATCGGATAATCTTCTCTTGTGTGATTGTTTCCAAAGGTTCTGCCTCTGCCCATTTGGTGAAATAGTCGACTGCGACCACGACGAACTTCGAGCTTCCTGGGCCTTTGGGAAAGGACCTATCAGGTCAATTCCCCACTTTGCGAATGGGCATGGACTGTATATCAAGGTGAGCTCTTCGGGAGCTCGCTTGATTGTTGGGGCGAAGAACTGGCACTGCTTGTACCTTTTTGCGTATGCAATTGCATCTTTTCTTAGAGTTAACCAATAGTAGCCTGCCGTCGATCTTCTTGTAAACGAGAGATCGCCTCGCAAAGATGATTCCCACAATCTCCTTAGTGTATTTACTTCAAAATTACTTGGCCTTCCTCGGTGTGATACACTTCAACAAAGGGTAACGAAAAGTTCATTTGTAAAAGTTGCTTGTTGACTATAGTGTACCTCGCTGCTCGTAGTTGTAGTCGGCGAGCTGCGACCTTATCCTCTGGCAGTGTTCCTTATTCTATGTATTCTTTGTTGTCGGTCATCCAATTATCTTTTGGGGTCAAGGATCCAAACACTTCTACTTGGGAGTTTGATGGTCTTGCTTGATTCATCCACATTATTTCCTTTGCTTCGATGGTGTTGCGACTTCTTTGAGGGGTGTTGAGCTTGGTGATCGCGATATTGTCCATATTCTGCGCCCCTTCCGAGGTGGCTAATCGGGTCAATGCGCTCGCTTGTGTGTTATTAGCTCTCGGTATTAATTCTATCTCTGCTTATTTCTTCAAATTTTTCCATGAGGCTCTTTTGCTATTTGGTCGATACTTTTATCATCCGCTCACCTCGTGCTTTTGTATTCTCCCGACATCTGACATACAACCAACTAAGAGTCATTGTATACTTTTAACCATCGTACACCAATGGCCATTTCCATTTCCAAACCATTTATCAAAGCCTCATACTCCGCTTCATTGTTGGTGGCATGAAAATCGAAAACTTACGGCCGTTAGAATGATTGGTGCTCGGGACCGACAGGGACCGAATCGGATAATCTTCTCTTGTGTGATTGTTGCCAAAGGTTCTGCCTCTGCCCATTTGGTGAAATAGTCGATCGCGACCACGCATTTAACTTCGAAGCTTCGCCTTTGGGAAAGGACTTATCGTCAATTCCCCTTTTGCGAAATGGCCATGGATCAGAGAATCGAGGTGAGCTCTTCGGGAGCTCGCTTGATTGTTGGGGTGAAGAACTGGCACTGCTTGTACCTTTTTGTGTATGCAATTGCATCTTTTCTTAGAGTTAACCAATAGTAGCCCTGTCTGATCTTCTTGTAAACGAGAGATTGCCCGCAGTATGATTCCCACAATCTCCTTCGTGTATTTACTTCAAAATTACTTGGCCTTCCTCAGGTGTGATACACTTCAACAGTGGTAACGAGAAAGTTCATTTGTAAAGATGCTTGTTGACTATAGTGTACCTCTCGCGTCAGTAGTTGTAGCTCATGAGTCATTGCCTTTTTCCTCTGGCAGTGTTCCTTATTCTATGTATTCTTTATTGTCGGTCATCCAATTATCTTTTGGGGCTGCGATCTGAAACACTTCTACTCGGGAGTTTGATGGTCTTGCTTGATTCATCCACATTATTTCCTTTGCTTCGATGGTGTTGCGACCTGCTGAGGGGGTGTTGAGCTTGGTGACTGCGATATTGTCCATGTCTGCGGCCCCTTCCGAGGTGGCTAACTGGGTCAATGCGTCTGCTTGTGTGTTATCAGCTCTCGGTATTAATTCTATCTGTACTTCTTCAAATTTTTCCATGAGGCTCTTTGCTATTTGCTGATACTTTATCATCTGTTCGCCTCGTGCTTTGTATTCTCCCGACATCTGATATACAACCAACTGAGAGTCGTTGTATACTTTCAACCATCGTACACCAATGGCCATTTCCATTTCCAAACCATTTATCAAAGCCTCATACTCCGCTTCATTGTTGGTGGCATGAAAATTGAAACTTACGACCATTGTGAATGATTGGTGCTCAGGACTGATTAGGACTACCCCAGCCCCTGTTCGGGTGTTCGTCGAGGAACCGTCGATGTGTAATGTCCAAGGGACATCGATTGCCTTCGATGTCTTTTCTGGAAAAGTGAGCTCGGTAAGGAAGTCGGCGAGTACCTGAGCTTTGATTGCAGTTCGAGGTGCGAATGTGATCCCGAACTGTCCTAATTCGATGGACCATTTCAACAATCGTCCTGCTGTATCGGGTCGATGCAAATCTTGTCTTAGAGGCATGGTGGTTAAGATTTCGATTTGATGGTCGAAAAAATATTATCTCAGTTTTCGGACACTCATGATCAAGGCGTATGCGAGTTTCTCAAGGGGCGAATATTTGAGCTCGACATCATTGAGGACACTCATGGCTTCGAAGAAAGGTTTGTACTTGTCTCCCATTCTAGACACGAATCTGTTCAGCGCTGCAAGGCATCCAGTTAACCTTTGGACTTCTTTGACGTTGCGAGGTGGTTTCATATCCATGATGGCTTTGATCTTTGAGGGATTCACTTTTATATCTCGCTGACTAATGATGTGACCCAGGAACTTTCCCGACCCTACTCCGAAACTACATTTCTTGGGGTTCAGACGCATGTTGTACTTCCTTAGGATATCGAAAGTTGTTGCGAGGTGACCCAGATGATCTTCTTTCTTTTTGCTCTTTACCACGATGTCGTCGATGTATACTTCCATGGTTTTTCCAATCTCGTCGGCGAACATTCGGTTTACTAGACGTTGGTAGGTTGCCCACGTGTTCTTCAATCTAAATGGCATCCTTTTCCAACAATATACGTTCTTCTCTGTTAGGAAAGATGTGTGTTGCTGGTCGTCTTTGTCTATGGTGATCTGATGATATCCCGCGAAGGCATCCATGAAAGTCATCATCTCGTGCCCAGCCGTGCTGTCAATGAGGTGATCGATGTGCGGCATCGAAAAATAGTCTTTTGGGCACGCTTCGTTGAGGTCGGTGAAATCGATACATAGTCGCCAAGAGTCGTTTGCTTTCTTTACTAAAACTGCATTGGCTACCCACTCTGGTTGGTCCGCCTTCTCGATTAGCTTATTATTCAGCAGCTTTTTCACCTCCTCGGCCAAGGCTGCGTATTTCTCGAGGCTGAACTTCCTTCTTTTCTGAGATATCGGCCTCTTTGTTGGGTCGATGTTTAGCTTGTGGCATGGGACCTCGGGGTCGATGCCGATCATGTCTTCGTGTGACCATGCGAACACATCTAAATTTTGCTTGAGGAAATCTATCAATTGAATTCGCAAATCGTTGGGTATTTGCGTTCCGATGGTCACACTTAGCTCTGGTCGGTCGAGGTCGACAGGGATTGTTTCGAGCTCTTCGATGGGAGTTGCTCGCTGGTCACTTCTTTCTATTCCTGGATCTAGGCTTGATTTTCATTGTTTGGCATCGATCTCCATTGGTTCGAAACCGATGCGAGGCTCTAAATCCGATAGCTCTTTTGCGGGTTTCTCCTTGATCTCGACGTCAATTTCCATAGGTGTTACACTTGTTTCCATTAAATTGTCTATTTTCATTTTATCATTTTTCTTTTCTTTTCGTGGTGGAGTCTGGCTTGTACAACCTAGCCCCATTTCGGGTTTTCTACCATAATAGAAAGCAAAATTTAAACTGACACAAGAGTAAGTCAAACACTTCCTTGCTGCGATCTGGTCACCCTTAATGGTGTCAATTTTCCCGTAAGATCTAGGAAACTTAATACAGTAAAAATAAAATGAGGCGGCAGCCCAGTACTCATGTTCGAAAGGTCTGCCGAAGAAAGCATTGAAGTTTGAGGGGATGTCGATGATTACAAAATCCAATTGCATGGTTGCTTTCACTTTGGTATCCAAAGTTGAGGTGATCTCCACTGATAGGCGAATCATTCCATAGGCCTCGACGGGTTGACCCCAAACCCTCGGATCCCTACCTCGCAGGGTTCGACGTAGGAGTGGAAGTTGCCGAGCTGATCCAAAGTCTTCTTGAAGAGGATGTTGCAGAAAGCTCCATTATCGATCATGATGCGATGAACCAAAGCCCCCATTATTCTGGCTGATATCACGAGTGGGTCCCAGTTCGAGTAGACCACCCCATCTTTGTCTTCCTCGGTGAAAGTAAGCTACTTCTGGTTTAGAGTGATGGTGTTGACTGGGAGGCAACTGAGAACGGCATTATCGAGAGCTCGCAGCTCGGCTTTTTGACGACGGTTAGATAGAGAGTTTACTGGGCGGAAACCTCCGAGAGTTCCCCATGTCGGGCATATCATGTGGATTACTCTATTTCCCACTCCTTCCTGGATCCGTGGACCTCGCCTCCCCTGGTCTGGTTGGTTCTCAGGCGGAGGCGCTCGTTGCTGGTTTTACTGCTGCCTTGGTTTGACGAACCTCTCCAGCTTCCCTTCTTCGTATAGTTTCCAAAGCTCTCTCTGCAGGTCGCGGCAGTGTTAGGTGATGGGCACGATGGAGTTATGATAGTCGCAGAACTTCTTCGGATTGAGTTTGGACATGTCTTGGAGCATCTGATGAGCCGGGGGGATTTGTTGCCGGCCCCTGATGGCCTGAAAAATTTGGGCTGAATTCATGGCCAGTGTTTCGAGTTGCTTGACCTCCAGGGTGTTATCGATGGGTTTGAATGTTCTGGGAGCTCGGAAATTTGTGAGTTCGGGCCTGCGAAAAGGTCTCTCGGGTTTCGACTCTGGCTTCTTGACTTCGACTTTCTCATAGTTCAGTTGCTGTTCACCCAGCCTTGGGCCCAGAATTTCAGTGTTGGTGATCATGATACCTGCTCGGTATCGGAAATCGGCATAACTTGTGGGGTTTTCTTTGTTCATCATTTTCAGAGTTTGGTTCCTTTCTTTAAACCATGCATTATCCCCAGAACCTTGGCTTCGTCTCCAAGTGGTTCGCCCTCCATGATGAGCTGGTCGATGCGATCGATATATGCTCGGTCTGACTCCTCGCTGGTGGATGTTCGCAAGGCGTTGCTTGGTTCCCTTGTGCGGGGTCAGAGATGCAAAGTGAGTGAGGAACAGTTGAGCCATCTGATGAAAAGATTCTATAGACGTCGGTGGTAGGGTGTTGAACCATCGTTAGGCCTGGTCACCTAGGGTGAGTGGGATGAGTCGGCACTGGGTGGAATCGGTCATCCCCATCGAGTTCATATAGGAAGTGTACTTGCTCACATGACTGATTGGGTCGGTATTGCCATTGTATTGTGTAACGGAGCTCGCGTTGATCTTGATTTGCACAGGGGCGAGCATGACTGTGGGCGATAGTGGTGAGACGGTAATTTTGGTGGTGAGGTGTACTCCCCCTTTGTTCGCTGATTGTTCCTGGAGGTCCTTGATATTTTGGAGGATGGCGACCATCTGCAGCGAGTTATCTTGTCCTACGACTTTGTCGCGACGTGGGCGAGGTGGGGAAACCCCTTGTCGTCTGTGAGGTGATGGTGTTCTTTGATGCCTGTAAGGTGATGGGGTTCTTTCTGTTCTGCGAGGTGAGAGACTTCGTTCAAGTCGATCAGTCGTCGATACTCGTCGCCTGGGTCCGCTTTTGGTTACTGACTCCGAATAGGATCCTTCGATTTCAGCTTGGTCACATCGGTTCTGTCTGGGCTGATCGTCCACGAGGTGGATGCTGGCCGCAACTGAAACTTTCTGAGAATAGACGCCTGTGGATGGGATTTGGCCCTTCATTTGGGTTGCGTCGGTAGGCCGGGGTGTATCGGAGCCCGTGAGAGTTGGCCTCCTGACTCCACTCGCGGTGAGGCCCCTCATAGCGAGGTCCGTCGTAATGGTGTTCCTGGCAGCGGGATTTCTCTTGGCGAGGTCCCTCGGGGCGAGGTTCCTTGTGCATCTGGCCCTTGCCCTTGCTCTGAGTTTTCTGATTCAGATTATGTCGCAGGTCGCCGCCTGGCATCTTCATCTCGGCATGCTTTCTGCGTAGCTCAACAATGGCTTCATCGATTTCCTTTGGGGTGCGAATTTGCTCGAGTTTTTGAGCAACTCTGATAGTGGGTCCCCCAGCGTTACAGTTACCAACGGCCGGGCCGCTAGCCCCCGCTCCGCCGGAGTGACATGAGACCGAGGCAGCTTTCTGTTTAGAAACGAAAGAAGCTTGAGACATGGTAGAGTGATTTCTTAATGCTTCGGGTACATGATATGAATTTATATCGAAGATTCATGAGGAATTCTCCAATGAGAAAGTGCTAAAATCCTTGCTCAATATTTCTTAAAGAGTACCTTTCTTCTAGCGTCAATTGTTGTGTACTAAAATGTATGGATTAGGGATTAAGATGTGGCTTATTGATCTTAGTAACACAAACAATAAATGAGTTGGATGAGTTGTATTTATGTCTTATGATTGTTTTGAGAGAATAAGTTTTAGAGTAATAAATTAGCAAGAGTTTGGGTATGATATTGAATTCTCTAGGTTTATTGATCATAAATGACCCATATTTATAGGGGGTGGGAGAGTGGAGTTCACTCTCCCAGGTTACAAGTACAAGCAGCCGAATGTGGCCCAGCAATGCATTAAATGCTACAAGATTGACATGACCAGAATAGGAGGTCGCTTGAGAGGTCGCCCGGGATATCGAGCCTTTTTGTACCTCGCTGGGACATCGCCCAAGGTAATTCCGGATAATCAGGGATTTAGCCATTTAAGTACTCCTAGCCATCTTCTGATTAAGGTCATCCTTAGGTATGTTTCTCGACGCTGCTCGTCTGACACTAGTCAAATCGTAGTTAATGCTCTGTACTTTTGTCTGTCCACGACCTGAGATACATTATGGTCGTACACTTGGGTATTGGAATGCTTTTCGCTCTGCTACGCTCTGCGAGGTGCCATACTTGTAGAGAATTAGGCTTTGACTCTACTCAACTCTTTCCAGGTCGCATCCAACCTCGCGCGATACGGGTACAACATCTTCTAGTATGCAAGAGTGAAAAGTTCAATTCCCTATATCTACCACACATATATATTAATTATTTTTTAAATATTTTCTAGATTATTAATAATATTTTTGAATTTTTGAACTAGATTTATTTATACATGTATAATAACAAAAAAAATCTACAAAAAAATTATTACGAAACTTTAAACTAAATCTATTTTAATATATATAATAACAAAATATTATACCAAAAAAAAAAATTCAACAAAAAAGTTATTACAAATTTATCATAAAATTTTAAAAGTGTCAAATGATTAATAATATAAAATGTTATATTTTGTAGTTAATATGGATATTTTTTTTTAAAAATTAGTTACTCTTTCCATCTTTTTTTTAGATTGCTCACTTGATTTTGACACAGGTTTTGATGAGGAAATTCTTTATTAATATTTGAAGGTAATAAAATAGCTTTTTGATAAGGGTATTTTTGTAAATTTTAATGAATAACATAAAAAATGAGTTAATATGTGTGTAATTATTAGTGACACGTGATGTAATTTGGTGTTGTTTGTAAGGGGCATCGTGAATTGTATAGTTACTTTATTGCTATTTTGAGTATGTGATAAAAGATGGACTTTTTGGATTTTGAGCAATCTAAAAAAGACGAGAAGTATTGTATATATGAAAATGTAAAATTTATATACTTATTTGTATGATAATATTTCCAATTACCATAAATTAGTTGCATGAGCTATTGACATTAGACTTAAATTGTTAGATGAATAATTTTTAATTAAATTATTAGTTGACATTATTAGTTGAATTGTAAAATGACACTAGGTTGGTTGTGATAAAGCTCTATTTATTTACTTATTTATATGATTCTTTTATAGGATATAATACTTAAATTGATTAGTCCAATCATGACGGATCCAGAAAATTTTCATGAAGGGGGCACAAAAATAAATAATATAACAAGTAGATTTTCCTGATTCCAGATCCACGTGAATTCTATTTTTATAGTGTCACGATTATGCATATACACTATCGCTATCTTAAAAAATATTTGATTTTTTTAATAGTAATAGTGCATATACATAACAGATCTACATATTTTTTTAGATGAATATTTGCATGATTAACTAATTATAACACTTTTAATAACTCATTTAAGTCATTATATACATATAATATAAATATTACTCCTAATAATTATAATATATATAACATATACTTAAAAAAAAAATGAGGGCACGTGATTCCAACATAGGACATGTAGGTCCAACATTGAGTCTAATTATTATGAATTAGTTGCATGTACAATTGACATTAGATCTTGGATTGTAAAATGATATTGGGTTGGTTGTGATGAAGCTCGATAAACACATTTTTAAAAGTAAATACTAATCGAGACTAACTTAGAACAAAGAGTGTTGATTTCTGGAATTACAGTGTCTTCATCAGATAGTAAACACTTTTCAACATCTTAGAAAGATAATTTTGACTAATGATATCTTATGGTGTAATCATTAATAAGAGTTATAAACAATTATTAAACATCTTGAACATTTTTAAGGAGATCAATTTCACAATCATGGGTAGTTATATGTTATCATGTTCAGAGTAACTTAACGGGACAATTTGAAAAATTTGACATGCAATGGGAATTGGGAAAACGATAATAGGTGACAATCAAAGTGGTTTAGAAGGAAATAATTTAAAATTGTAAAAAAATATATATATACATTTAAAGTTGCATTATTTAACAATGTAAATTTTTTAAGCAGTTGGAGCGCCACCCATTTCCCATGTCTGATTGCAAAAATAAAATATGTTCATAAATCGTGCGTTTCATCTAAATAAATAAAATATATTTAAAAAAATGAAAAAAAGATTCTTATTATTATTATAAGTAAAATATATTTTTTATAATTTATTTAATAAAAAAATGAATACATTTTATATTATATTCATTTTATACTCATAAACCGTGCAATGCACGGGTGATATACTAGTTAATACAAATAGAAAGAAATTGAAAATTTGTGGATATAGAGCGAATAAAACTGAGTCAAACAATTTTTTTCTAAATTCGCGCAAAGAAAAAACAGAAAACTCGACTCCCACATTGTGTTACTGTAAAGACAAAGTATGTATTGTTGTAAGGACAATTATGTGTTATTATGTTATGATGAGAGATAATTGTTTTTTAATTAATTCAATGGTGCGTGGTTTAGGTCTTTGCTTAAGATAATTGGTCACAAGTCAGAAGGAGAAGCTGATAAAAATCAGAGGGCGAAAGCGGACGAAACTGAGGGAGTGTCATTTTGTTCATACAGTAACACATCTTTCTCTTTACAGTAATATATTTTTGTGTGCATAATAACACAATTTTCAATATTTTATATGTGATACTATAAAGATAAATATGTATACTAAAAATATATTTACAGTTCATATACTGGTAATTTATAGTAAAATATATATCCTTATAAGTTACACAGACATAAGCCAATTTTATCTAAGACAATTGTATATAAAAAAAATTCAATAATAATGTGCTTCCTTTTAGTGTGTACCTTACATGCACCATTTATTTTAAGAGGCACTTTACTGTACAAGCAATTATACGTACAATTACAGTGTAAACTTGAAGAAATCGAAAATTTGTGCATTATGGGTGGGTCGAATCAGGTCATCCAAAAACAATCGCGCAAAAAAAAAAAACAAGAATAGAGAAAAACTCGCTCCTAATGTGTGATATTATAAGGGTAAACACGTGTTACTCTAAGGACAAATGTGATGATGAAAAAAAATGAAAAACAACATCTAAATCGTTATATATTTATAAAATAAAATTTTTATTAATTCAATGACAATGGTAGATTTGACTTTTGTTAAAAATGTGTTATATTTTATTTTTCAATTTTTTTTACTGGTTTATATATGTTGTTTTTCTTTTTTGGTTTCTTTTTGATAATTTTTTTGTGTTACTACATGAATAAAAGTGTGATATAGATAAATATAAAATGTACTACTACAAAAAAAAGAAAATCAATTTAGCTAGTTAATTGTGTTGCTTTTCCTTTTTTTTTTTTTTTGTAATTTTTCTGTAATTTTTTTGGATTGCTACATGAAAAAAAATGTGATATAGATACACAAAAAAATATGTTACTACCAAAAATCAATAATGCATATGTTCCTTTGTAAAAAAAGAATAGAGAAAAGTTCGCTCCTAGTGTGTGATATTATAAAGGTAAACACGTGTTACTCTAAGGACAAATATGATGATAAAAAAAATGAAAAACAACATTTTAATCGTTATATATTTATAAAATAATATTTTTATTAATTCAATGACAATGGTAGATTTGACTTTTGTTAAAAATGTGTTATATTTTATTTTTATTTTTCAAATTTGTTTACTGGTTTATATATGTTGTTTTTCTTTTTTGGTTTCTTTTTGATAGTTTTTTTGTGTTACTACATGAATAAAAGTGTGATACAGATAAATACAAAATGTGCTACTACAAAAAAGAAATCAATTTAGCTAGTTAATTGTGTTGCTTTTCATTTTCTTTTTTTCTGAAGTTTTTTTTGTATTGCCACATGAACAAAATTGAGATATAGATAGACAAAAAAATATGTTACTACCAAAAATCAATAACGCATATGTTCTCTTGTAAAACAAGAATAGAGAAAAATTTGCTCCTAGTGTGTGATATTATAAGGGTAAACACGTGTTACTCTAAGGACAAATGTGATGATAAAAATAAAATAAAAAACAACATCTAAATCGTTATATATTTATAAAATAATATTTTTATAATTCAATGACAATGGTAGATTTGACTTTTGTTAAAAATGTGTTATATTTAATTTTTATTTTTCAAATTTTTTTACTGGTTTATATATGTTGTTTTTCTTTTTTGATTTCTTTTTTATATTTTTTTGATGTTACTACATGAACAAAAGTGTGATACAGATAAATACAAAATGTGCTACTACAAAAAAAAATAAAATTAGCTAGTTAATTGTGCTGCATTTCTTTCTTTTTTTCTGTAATATTTTTGTATTGCTACATTAACAAAAATGTGATATAGATAGACAAAAAAATTTATGTTACTACCAAAAATCAATAACGCGTATGTTCCTTTGTAAAAAAAGAATAGAGAAAAATTCGCTCCTAGTGTGTGATATTATAAGGGTAAGCACGTGTTACTCTAAGGACAAATGTGATGATAAAAAAAATGAAAAACAACATTTAAAACGTTATATATTTATAAAATAATATTTTTATTAATTCAATGACAATGGTAGATTTGAATTTTGTTAAAAATGTGTTATATTTTATTTTTATTTTTCAAATTTTTTTACTGGTTTATATATGTTTTTTTCTTTTTGGTTTTCCTTTTTATAGTTTTTTTTTGTTACTACATGAACAAAAAAATGTATACGATAAATACAAAATGTGCTACTACAAAAAAAAAATCAATTTAGCTAGTTAATTGTGTTGCTTTTCATTTTCTTTTTTTTTCTTATATAGATAGACAAAAAATATATGTTACTACCAAAAATCAATAACGATATGTTCTCTTTGTAAAAACAAGAATAGAGAAAAATTTGCTCTAATATTATAAGGGGTAACACGTTTTTTACTCTAAGGACAAATGTGATGATAAAAAAAAAATAAAAAACAACATCTAAATTTTATATATTTATAAAATAATATTTTTATAATTCAATGACAATGGTAGATTTGACTTTTGTTAAAAAATGTGTTATATTTAATTTTTATTTTTCAATTTTTTTTTTGGTTTATATATGTTGTTTTTCTTTTTTGATTTCTTTTTTATATTTTTTTGATGTTACTACATGAACAAAAGTGTGATACAGATAAATACAAAATGTGCTACTACAAAAAAAAATAAAATTAGCTAGTTAATTGTGCTGCATTTCTTTCTTTTTTTCTGTAATATTTTTGTATTGCTACATTAACAAAAATGTGATATAGATAGACAAAAAAATTTATGTTACTACCAAAAATCAATAACGCGTATGTTCCTTTGTAAAAAAAGAATAGAGAAAAATTTGTGTGATATTATAAGGGTAAGCACGTGTTACTCTAAGGACAAATGTGATGATAAAAAAAATGAAAAACAACATTTAAAACGTTATATATTTATAAAATAATATTTTTATTAATTCAATGACAATGGTAGATTTGAATTTTGTTAAAAATGTGTTATATTTTATTTTTATTTTTCAAATTTTTTTACTGGTTTATATATGTTTTTTTCTTTTTTGGTTTCCTTTTTATAGTTTTTTTGTGTTACTACATGAACAAAAGTGTGATACAGATAAATACAAAATGTGCTACTACAAAAAAGAAATCAATTTAGCTAGTTAATTGTGTTGCTTTTCTTTCTTTTTTTCTGTAGTTTTTTTGTATTGCTACATGAACAAAAATGTGATATAGATAGACAAAAAATATGTTACTACCAAAAATCAATAACGCATATGTTCCTTTGTAAAAAAAGAATAGAGAAAAATTTGCTCCTAGTGTGTGATATTATAAGGGTAAACACCTGTTACTCTAAGCACAAATGTAATGATAAAAAAAAAAAAAAACAACATCTAAATCGTTATATATTTATAAAATAATATTTTTATTAATTCAATGACAATGGTAGATTTGACTTTTGTTAAAAATGTGTTACATTTAATTTTTATTTTTCAAATTTTTTTACTGGTTTATATATGTTGTTTTTCTTTTTTGATTTCTTTTTTTATAGTTTTTTGGTGTTACTACATGAACAAAAGTGTGATACAGATAAATACAAAATGTGCTACTACAAAAAAAAGAAAATCAATTTAGCTAGTTAATTGTGTTGCTTTTCTTTCTTTTTTTCTGTAATTTTTTTGTATTGCTACATGAACAAAAACGTGATATAGATAAACAAAAAAAATATGTTACTACCAAAAATCAATAACACATATGTTCCTTTGTAAAAAAAGAATAGAGAAAAATTCGCTTCTAGTGTGTGATATTACAAGTGTAAACACGTGTTACTCTAAGGACAAATGTGATGATAAAAAAAATGAAAAACAACTTCTAAATCTTTATATATTTATAAAATAATATTTTTATTAATTCAATGACAATGGTAGATTTGACTTTTGTTAAAAATGTGTTATATTTTATTTTTATTTTTCAAATTTTTTTACTGGTTTATACATGTTGTTTTTCTTTTTTCGTTTCTTTTTTATAATTTTTTTTGTGTTATTACATGAACAAAAGTGTGATACAGATAAATTCAAAATGTGCTACTACAAAAAAAAAGAATTCAATTTAGCTAGTTAATTGTGTTGCTTTTCTTTTTTTTTTTCCGCATTTTTTTTTTGTACTGCTACATGAACAAAAATGTGATATAGATAGACAAAAAAATATGTTACTGCAAAAAATCAATAACGCATATGTTACTTTGTAAAAAATGAATAGAGAAAAACTCACTCCTCGTGTGTGATATTATAAGGGTAAACACGTGTTACTCTAAGGACAAATGGGATGATGAAAAAAAATGAAAAACAACATCTAAATCGTTATATATTTATAAAATAATATTTTTATTAATTCAATGACAATGGTAGATTTGACTTTTGTTAAAAATGTGTTATATTTTAATTTTATTTTTCATATTTTTTTACTGGTTTATATATGTTGTTTTTCTTTTTTGATTTTTTTTTATAGTTTTTTTGTGTTACTACATGAACAAAAGTGTGATACAGATAAATACAAAATGTGCTACTACAAAAAAGAAAATCAATTTAGCTAGTTAATTGTGTTGCTTTTCTTTCTTTTTTTTCTGTAATTTTTTTGTATTGCTACATGAACAACAATGTGATATAGATAGACAAAAAAATATGTTACTACCAAAAATCAATAACGCATATGTTCCTTTGTAAAAAAAGAATAGAGAAAAACTCGCTCCTCGTGTGTGATATTATAAGGGTAAACAAGTGTTACTCTGGGGACAAATGTGATGATGAAAAAAAATGAAAAACAACATTTAAATTGTTATATATTCATAAAATAATATTTTTATTAATTCAATGACAATGGTAGATTTGACTTTTGTTAAAAATGTGTTATATTTTATTTTTATTTTTCAAATTTTTTTACTGGTTTATATATATTATTTTTCTTTTTTGGTTTCTATTTTATAGTTTTTTTGTGTTACTACATGAACAAAAGTATGATACAGATAAATACAAAATGTGCTACTACAAAAAAGAAAATCAATTTAGCTAGTTAATTGTGTTGCTTTTCTTTTCTTTTTTCTGTAATTTTTTTGTATTGCTACATGAACAAAAATGTGATATAGATAGACAAAAAAATATGTTACTACCAAAAATCAATAACGCATATGTTCCTTTGTAAAAAAAGAATATAGAAAAACTCGCTCCTCATGTGTCATATTATAAGGGTAAACACGTGTTACTCTGAGGACAAATGTGATGATGAAAAAAAATGAAAAACAACATTTAAATTGTTATATATTTATAAAATAATATTTTTATTAATTCAATGACAATGGTAGATTTGACTTTTGTTAAAGTTGTGTAATATTTTATTTTTATTTTTCAAATTTTTTTACTGGTTTATATATGTTGTTTTTCTTTTTTCGTTTTTTTTTTAATTTTTTTGTGTTATTACATGAACAAATGTGTGATACAGATAATACAAAATGTGCTACTACAAAAAAAGAATTCAATTTAACTAGTTAATTGTGTTGCTTTTCTTTCTTTTTTTCCGCTTTTTTTTTTGTATTGCTACATGAACAAAAATGTGATATAGATAGACAGAAAAATATGTTACTGCAAAAAATCAATAACGCATATGTTACTTTGTAAAAAATGAATAGAGAAAAACTCGCTCCTCGTGTGTGATATTATAAGGGTAAACACGTGTTACTCTAAGGACAAATGGGATGATGAAAAAAAATGAAAAACAACATCTAAATCGTTATATATTTATAAAATAATATTTTTATTAATTCAATGACAATGGTAGATTTGACTTTTGTTAAAAATGTGTTATATTTTAATATTATTTTTCATATTTTTTTACTGGTTTATATATGTTGTTTTTCTTTTTTGATTTTTTTTATAGTTTTTTTGTGTTACTACATGAACAAAAGTGTGATACAGATAAATACAAATTATGCTACTACAAAAAAGAAAATAAATTTAGCTAGTTTTTTTCTGTAATTTTTTTGTATTGCTACAATAACAAAAATGTGATATAGATAGACAAAAAAATATTTTACTACCAAAAATCAATATCGCATATGTTCCTTTGTGAAAAAAGAATAGAGAAAAATTCGCTCCTAGTGTGAGATATTATAAGGGTAAACAAGTGTTACTCTAAGGACAAATGTGATGATAAAAATAAAATAAAAAACAACATCTAAATTGTTATATATTTATAAAATAATATGTTGGTCCCGGTGTAAACGAGTCTTACACGTGTATGGTGGGGGGAATACACGTGTTCAGTGTTTTTAAAACTTTTTCTTTCGAGGTCGTTGGGTCGTTGTTGTTACGATGATTTGGTCCCGAGAAGCACAAATCGCTCCGAGTCAAAGTCTACCCGAGATAGTGATCCTCGAAAGACTTTTTCAGATACCTCGGATAATCCCAATCGATCCTGAAGCCAGAGATCCCGAGTGCGCTTGGATCGATAACTAACTTATCAACCCTCGGAAGAGTAAGTTCGGTTTAGTAACTATCTGTCTAGCTACTCGGATGTGCGGAATGGTTACACAAAGAAGTTATAGTGGTTCGAGACTCAAGCTCCCTACGCCCACTCTCCCGATCACTTCGTAGAAATTCACTAATCACTTCCTAAGGTTTTCGACTACCTCTCAGAGTTTACTAACCTTTCTATTTTGAGCTTTCTACCTCCTCAGTAGTTTACTAACTCAAAAACACACACAAAAGCTTTCTGTCTATCATCCAGATAGATTACTCACTTCTTCTCTAGAGCTTTTTCTACCTCCTTGTAGTTTACTAACTCTTTACAACTCCAATCTCATCAACAATCACACTCAAACTACCTTTACAAAGGGTTTGAGGTTTCTTGGTTGGTTTCAACTAGGATGAGATATCCTTTACAATTAAGAACAATGCAAAGACTAGGATATCTCGACTAAGCTTTGGATATATCTTATCAAGCTAGGCTTAGTGGAATGAGCTCTCTTGAAATAAAGCACTTGGGAAATTCTTGGTTTTTCGAGTGCTTCAACTTGCAATAATAAGTTTGAGCTCTTGAGTTGCTTACAAATTTCCGTAAACCTTCAATGTAGATGGTCACAAGTATTTATAGGCAAACACCAAGGTCACTCTTGAAAAACTATCCGTTGGAAGAGATAAATTTCGTGAGTTTCCTCTTATGGTGTGTGATGAATCGCTATATTTAGGGTTTGAGACTCCCTAAAGACGTTTTTAGGTAAGTCGCTTTTCATGTAGCTAGTCATCACTTTTTGCATCTGGAACTTAGTACTTGACATCTTTTTCAAAGGACTGTCATTGCCGGTGTCGATAATGTCAAAGATCTTTTCTTCTTCTTTTTTGACTTTTGTCTCCGCTTAAAGGTAGACAACCACAACGGCTCTTTTTTCGTTACATCTCTCGAAAGTGATATAACCTTAACAACGCTTTTGTCTTAGTTCCTTTTTGTCTGCATGAGAATGTCTTGGACAATATCTATATTTCTAAGAATCGCGTTTTTTCTCGATGATTAATCCTTCAGATAGATATTTTCAGTGCCTCGGAACATTCAGGTTTATACTAAGAATTCAAAGACATTCTTTGAGTCTTCGATAATTATTGTGCCTTGATATCCTTGATCTTGATCTTGACGCCTGCGTCTTGAGTCTTCGAGTCTTGAGTCTTACGAGAGTCTTGATGACTTTTGAGTCTTCAGTGACTTCTGAGTCTTCACAGATATACTGACTGATATACTAAGTCTTCATGTTGAGTCTTGATTTCTCGAGTCTTGATATCTCGATTTCCTGCTTGAAGTCTTGATATCTCGATTTCATCTGCGAAACTTGAAACTTGATTTCATCTTGAAACCGAAACTTCGGTTTCTTCTTTGAAACTTCAGTTTCTTGAAACTTCTTGAGTCTTGAAACCTATCTGATCTATATCTGGCGGTATACATTTTGCGGATAGCATCCCGAACACTCTAAAACCGAATCTGACTAACTATCAAGATTATCCTGAACATGTCATACTCAGGGGTTTTGGGACCTAATCAAAATCTCTCTTTATTAAATTCATCTCCCAACAATTTGCCCCTTTTTGATGATGCCAAAACCTATCTTGTTTACAACATACTTAACCTATACTCAGGTTTCAGTTTATCCTATTACAAGATTGGTTTATCTCCAACAATTTCATAAACAGAGAGTCTCCCAACAATTTTTTAAACAGAGAATCTCCAAACAGTTAATCTCAGAGACAACAAACAGGCATATCAAAATTAAAGACATGTAAATTAAGATAATGAGATATTATCTTTTGAGCATAAATGATAAGGTTTCATTGATGTTTGGTAGACAGTTACAAGTTACAATGAATCTTATCTAACAAAATCAAAAAGACAAAAAGATAAAGGATTACAAGAGTCTTCTGAGTTGATCTTCAATCTTCTTTGCTTTTCTGCTCTGGCTCTTCAGTTCTGATTTTCCACCTCATCAGCAGGCACCTCAAGGTTGAACATCCCATAATATCTTCTTTTCAGGGAATCTCTTTCTTTAATGATATCAGGATTGTTCCCTGTCAGGCCCAACTGAGTGGCTTACTGAGCAATTTCTTGAGAAATGGCTGCTTCATTTACCAAGCCATTTCCAAGTCTAGGAGGAGGGTAAGAGTATGGACCGGGGGCTGTTATCTGCACCTTCCCTTCATCTGCAAGATTGATCCATCCTTGAAGGTATTTTGGATAGAAGGTCAGGAGATAGTCAATGAACGCCTCATTGGGATCTGAGCTTTCTCCCCTCCACTCTCTGAGCACATCATAGTAGACCTAAAAGGTTCTCTTAATTTCTTCCCACGCATCGTTGAGCTGGATTGGCATCCATTTGTCAACATGCGGCCATTTCTGTGCTTGTGTTGTCCCTCTTCTCTTGCTCGCGAACCTCTTGAAACCACTCCTTCTTTTCTGCTCTTCTTCCATCTTCTTTCTGATCACTGGAACTCCAGAGATAGAAGCAGCAGTTTTCTTTGCTTGCTCAATTTGGAGTGACTTCAGAGCACTTCTAGTGTTGAAGACCTTCATCTGGGGCACTTCCTCAGACTCTTCAATATCCTGAATCAGCTTTCTCTGAACTGGCTTAGAAGCCTTAGTTCTTTTGCCCTTAGGCTCCTCGAACGCCACAACTTTTCTTTTAATTGGCATTTCAGCTCCAGCTTGGCTTGTTCCAACTCTTCTACCACTCAGTTTCTCTGCAGCAACTTCTTGCATTGTTTCCTCTAAAACTTGAGTGTAGATTGGCTTCTCCACCTTCTTAAACTTCAGCTTCTCAGTGGCCTCAATCTCCTTCATGGCTTAGGCAACGATTTTCTTTTCAGCTTCCTTGATCGTCTTGCCTTTCAGAGTTTGATCCAATAATTTCCTGAGATCAACACCGTCTTTCCCCTTCTTGGATCCATACTACGGTAGAAGCCCGGAGAGTCTTTGTGTCCATGTGATATTGTTCTTCTTGACACTCCGCACCTCCCCGCTTGGCGATCCCCGCTCCTCCTCGAGCCTTCTAAGGTGGTTCTTCGCCATCGAGAATTCTCTGACGGATGAGCAAATTGGCTAGAGAGCTTCCTTGAACATATGCATCATCTTGGCCATGAGCATTGAGCTCATCTCCTCAAAGTTCCAGCGTTCTTCACTAGCATCTCATTCTTCTCTCGCGATTTAGCTTCTAGAGATTGATCCGCTCTCGATGCCTTTGCTTCAACTCTTCATTAAGTTCAGCTTTGACCCCCCTCCATCTTTTCTTCTAACTTTCCTTCCATGGAGGTCAACTTCTCAGTCATAGAGTTCTGAAGTTGCACCAGTTCTGAAGAAGAACTCAAGCTTTCAATCTTCTTAACCTGGTTGGCCAATACCTCCTCGATCTGAGCAACTTTGGTCAGGATTGGCTCAACCTTCTCCAGCTTTTCAATCACAGGAGTGAGATCAATCTCAGGAGCATATCGTCTCTTTGTGTCTCTGAGCCGGCCGGCATCATCCCGAGTCTCGATCCTCGAACTCGAGCTTCGGCCTGAATCAGGGCTCACCCCTGAGCTTGGGTGTCCACCTGAGCCTCAGTCTGCATATCAGACATTACTGATTTAAAGATAGGTACTTCAATAATCCTGGCATAATTGTTAATAGTGTCAAAAGTTACCTGAAGACTAACTTTAGTCTGAGGATGTTCGACAGCAGCCTTTCAGCATCAGTTTGGTCTTTCTCCTTCTGAGATTGACCCTCATCATCCCCTTGTTGGTCCCCATCCTGAGATTTATCTTTGGAGCTCGGGGCACCAACTTTCGCATCCTTCTTCTCAGCCACTTTTCTCTTAACCAACTCATCAAAGTCAGGCGTTTTCATTACGAAGCTTGGTTTCACTCAAATCCCGAGAATTCAAGAGCGGTTGCTGCCTCGCTCCACCGGTCTTAGCCTCCCGAAAGAAGCTATGTTGAGCATTTCTGGAAGAGTCTGGTTGAGGATGAAGACCGTTGACCTCAATCTGAAGAAGATGTCTTGGAGGTCAGGGAATGAGCTAAGCTCAGGGTAGCGGTCAAGGATGAACCGTTCCCCCTTGCTTCGCCATTCGGTCTCTTCAACTTCACCCTTCTTGAGCATCGACTCTCGTGTTCGATGAAGTCTCGGCCAAGGATCGAGTAAAAGATCACTCAGAGCTCATCAAAGTTCATCTCGCCTCCCGAGGCTCAAAGAAATTCTAAGGGTTAGGCAGTGGCTCCTCCCAATTTGACTTGGTTCTCGAGGTCCGAGCCGGGCGCTCCTCCTGGAAATTCGGTTTGCTCTGAGGTCTGAGTGGGCATTTCCCTCGCAGAATCTGAGCATCTTCTGCGGTCTGAACCGACACTTCCTCAGAAGGAATCTGAACTTTCTCTGAGGTCTGAGGTCCTTGGAATATTTCTTGAGAGAACTTGTCTGAACTTAGCGACATCTTAAGAACCTCAGAGAAGACTTGCTCCTCAGTTTGATCCTGTGCCTTTGAGATAGCCTGAGCCAATACATGTAAAGGCGATTTCTGAGCAGTTTGGCTCTCAGGTTGACTCTCTTCAGCCTCACTCTCCTCATCATCATCAGTGAGAACCACCATCCTTTTGCGCTTTGGAGCCAGGGTCTTCTTCTTCAATTTTTCACCCTGCTCCTTCTTGGCCTCCAACAAAGCCTTCCCCCTGGCTTGTTGGGTTTCTTCAGTAGCAGCAACAACTGGTGATTCCACTTTCTTCTCTTTCTTCCCTTTGATGGTCCTCTTTGCAGCAATGGGCTTGAAGATTACTTTGGACTTAGGGAAAGGAGTAGAGTTGGCAAACATATCCCCCTCCTCTCGACACATTTCCAAAATAAAAGCTATTTTGGTGGCATGGAGGATCTTGCCTTTGATAGAAATTGAGCCGTCCTCCCTTTTTATGACCTTGGCTTGCTCACTCACCACCTTGATCAGATACTTCAGCCAGTTGAAATCCTTGGTGGGTGAGTCCTCAATCGCCGCCATCAATCGGAGTTTGGGAGTGCTAATCTGCTCAAAACTCCCCGATCGACTCATTATGCACTTGCTCACTATATCCATCAACACTCTGTATTTTGGCCTCAAATGCCGCTTATGTAAGGTTGCCTCAAATTTAACAGGATTCTCAGTAATCCTATCAAGATATTCTTGCTCTCGACCTAACATATACAAAGTGGGATCATCTCCCCTATCGCACAACTAAAAAACATCGTTTAAATTTTGAGGGACTATGTACAGCTCCCGAACAAAATCTATATACTTCGATGTATGCTCTAAATGCGAAAAAAAAATCTTGGACTCAATATTATCATCCTCATCTATTTCCATATTAGAGACGAACTCTATTACCTCTCGCGAATATTCCACTTTCCCGGTCGGTTTGTGACGAGGTTCGTCAGTTTCACCAATCTGATCAAATGAAGCGCCTCTTCTTCATGTTTGGCATCGGAAGTACTCTCCAGAGATACAACGTATTCATACCAAGGTTTATTGGTTTTGGCCAATTTATCGTAAATGGTATAAGTCATTTTGAAGAAATTGAAGGTTAGGGTTTCGAGTGATGAAGATTTCTGGGCAAAATGGGATTTTATTTGCAGAGTGATTTGGGAACGAGGTTTAAAAAAAATGGCTTGAATTGGCTTCTCAAGGAATATATAGACTGATTTGTGGAAATTCGTATCGGTTTGGTGAGAATCAACGGTTAAGATTAATCCACGATTAATCGGGTATGCGAAAGGACTCTCACGAAAAGTAAGCCGCCATTTTAACCTCATTGGTGAATAAAAGCAACAGAGCATTTAATGATTGTTGACCTTCTTTGGAATTTCAAAGGTCCCACCCAAAAACATTCTTCAGGTGTTTTGTATTTATTGCAAATGATTACTGAGTTTCACTTAAGCAATAAATGAGTTGCATGAGTCATTACCTCTTCAGACTAATTTTCCTATCAGTCTTACTGAGTATTGACCTTGATAAAATGTCAAGATGATATTTAAAGTCTTGAACGAGTTCAAGATATGCTCTTGAATCTTGACCTTCAAGATCCGAAGTTTCACGAGACTCGATTCAAGATTTTTTATTTTATCCTGAGTTTCTCAGTAGAATTCTGAGAAAACTTCATGCATTTGAAAACCTTTGATTTTTCAGATTTACTCTATACACCTGGATCCAACATCCCTAATTCAAATGATAGTTCCTGAAATCTTGATTCAGCCAAAGGTTTAGTCAAGATATCGACTCTCTGCTATCGAGATGAATTTTCTCCATCCTCGATGTCCTTTTTCTCGACATGATCTCTGATGAAGTGATGTCCGATATCCACATGTTTGCATATGGTGTGTAATAATGGATTTTGTGAAATAGCAATAAGACTATTATTATCACAAAATATGGGTACTTCATTAGGCTACAACTTTATAATCCCTTAATTGTTGTCCGAGCGAAAGAATCTGAGCACGCCAGCTTTCCTTCACCATGTATTCACCCCGGTAAGTCTTGGTTGCTCTCGAGGTCTGCTTTTGAAAACCAAGATATCACCTACTTCCAAGAAATTGACAAGTTCTCGTAGTGGACTTCACACCCTACGACCTCCCATAATCGACATCCCAATAACCAAGTTAATTCACGATTATCATCAGCTGGATACCACAATCCTCTATTCACTATGCCCTTAAGATACTTCAGTATCTTTTTGGCAGCCTCCATGTGACTAGCCTTAGGATTAGCTTGGTATCTTGCACATATCCCAACAAAGAAATGTTATATCCCACCTACTTGTCGTGAGATAGAGCAATGATCCAATGATCCCTCTATAATCAGTGTGACTTACTGATTTGCCTTCAGGATCAGGATCCGTCTTGTAGTTAGTATTCATGGAAATTCTAACTGCATTGCAATTCTATACACCATATTTGACAATCAGATCTCTGGTGTACTTTGCCTGGTTGATGAAGATTCCTTCCTTTGATTGTTTCACTTGAAGACCTAGAAAGAAATTCATCTCCCCCATCATAGACATCTCAAACTTGCCTTTCATCAGTGTTGAAAACTTTTCACACAACTGATGATTTGGAGATCCAAAAATGATGTCATCAACATATATCTGAACTAGTAAGATATCTTCCCCATCTTCTATCCTGAACAAAGTTCTATCAACAGTTCCTTTGACAAAACCGTGGTCAGTAAGAAACTGAGAAAGAGTATCATACCATGCTCTTGGTGCTTGCTTAAGACCATACAAGGCTTTTCTGAGCCTGTAAACTTGGTCATTCTGTCTGAAACCAGGAGGTTGTTCCACATAAACCTCTTCCTTAAGCACACCGTTCATAAATGCACTCTTCACATCCATTTGATAGATTGTGAACTTCATGTGGGCAGCATATGCAAGAAATAATCTGATGGCTTCTAGTCTTGCAACAGGTGCAAAGGTTTCATCATAATCCAAGTCTTCTTCTTGGGAATAACCTTTTGCAACTAGCATTGCCTTGTTTCTTACAATGTTGTTGTTCTCATCTCTTTTATTCTTAAATACCCACTTGGTTCCAATAACATTGTGCCTTTCAGGTCTATCCACTAGCTCCCATACCTCATTCCTTGAGAATTGATTCAGCTCTTCTTGCATAGCAGTAATCCAAAAAAGAATCTTGTAGAGCTTCTTCAATCTCAAGAGGGCTCTTTTTCTCTGATATAAGAAGCAGCCGAGAATAGTGCACTCTCACCATGGAACCTTCTTGTTTTAACACCTTCAGTTAGATCACCCACAATCTGACTTGTAGGATGACTATCTAACCAACTTCTTCTAGATGTTCCCCCTTCAATAGTATCCTCAACATTTGAAATGTTAGGTTCAGTTAGTTCAATAAACTAAGGGAACAACAGAAAGGAGAAAGGGAATCATCTTCTTCGTGGGAAATTTATTCGAAACATTGTCGAGTGACATTTGTTCCCCTTTGGTTGATAGATTCGAATTTGCCTCACCGTGACCACATCTTCATTGGCATCACATACCCGAGTCCGAATCGGTGTCTGCTTCGGATTGGTCACCTTTGGTGTGTTGGCTTTCCGAGTCTCACCATCCGAAGTTCCATCCTCGAACTTCTTTGTTCGAGTCCGAGTCACCCATTCATAGAAGGTGACCGACTTCTTCTTTTCGGAGTTCAAATGGATGATTTGTCATTCTTTTTCGGGCTTAATCTGGTGATTCTCTTGGTCATTTCTTCACGATCATGTTCTGCTTTCTTCCGAACACAAGTAGATTCATCAAAAACAACATGAGGTGTTTCCTCCACAATAAGAGTCCTACAGCTTGTAAACTCGAAAAGCTTTATCGACTTGAGAATATCCTAAGAATATTCCTTCATCGCCTTTGTTATCAAATGTTTTCAACTGATCTTTACCATTATTGTGTATGAAACACTTGCAATAAACACACGAAAAAGAAAGAAACAAGAGGCTTCCTTTCATTCCAAATCTCAGATGGTGTTTTGCCTTGACTCTTGGTCAAGATGGATCTGTTTTTGTGAATAGCATGCGGTGTTGACAACTTTCAAATTTCAAAATCTTTTAGGATCTCAACCAAATATCATGGTCCTTGCGAACTTTTTTTAAAGTCTTGTTCCTTCTTTCAAAGAACACCATTTTGTTGAGGGGTCCTTGCAAATGATGTTTCATGAGTAATTCCATTTCTTTGCACAATAATCGATATATATATGGTTTATAAATTCGGTTCCTTTGTCGGATCCGATTTTTTGACCACACTCAGATTTTTTTCTCAATCATCGAGCCTTTTCAAGAACTCAGTAGCTTTTTATCTCGAGTCTCCTTTCTTATCGAGTAAGAATATGACCCAAGTATATCTTGAGTAGTCATCAACTACTACGAGTGTATATTTCCTTCCATTAGTGCTCACTGGTGTTACTGGACCAAAAAGATCCATATGCAACAACTGAAGTATTCTCTCAGTAGAAACATCTACTTTGCTTTTAAATGATGCTTTAACTTGTTTTCCTTTTTGGCACGCATCACAAACATGTTAGTTACTGAACACTTCATTTGGCAACCCTCTCACAAGAGCTAATCTTTCAAGTTTATTCAGGGTTTTGAAATTCAGGTGATTCATCCTTTTATGCCATAACCAACTGGTATCTGTGGAACTTTTTGCAACTAAACATGTATCTTTAGGAGTTGAACTCCAATCAGCAAGATACACATTTCCTTTTCTTGTACCAGTTAGTAGTATTTTATGTGAAATATCATCTTTCACATAACATAAGTTCTTAGAGAACTCAACATTAAAACCCTTATCATAGAATTAGCTTATTGAAAGCAGACTATGCTTCAATCCAGATACATATGAAACACCATGGATATGAACTGAGTCGATTTCCAAAGTTCCATATCCTTCAGTCTGTCCCTTGGAGTTATCTCCAAATGTGATCTGAGGGCCTCTTTGTTCAACATAGTCACTGAGTATCTTCTTGAATCCTGTCATATGTCTTGAGCATCCACTGTCAAGATACCATACATCAGGGGCTTTTTCATCTCTGCTCATCGCTGCTAATGTGATCTTCAATCACCCAATGCCCTTGTTTTCCTCCTGAAAAACAGATCAATTCTTAGGTACCCAATTTGTGTAGGGTCCTACAAGGTTAAATTTGACCTTTCGAATCCAAATCGCCGACAACTCTAATCACTTTAGAGTGGGCCGATCTGTCTTCCATAAACATCTACATACACATTTACTACTCTGGGTGCCTTAGCAGTGTCCCGGTGTATGAGTGCTAGCCTTGCATGAACATGAGCCTTAGAATTTTTCTTTGGTACAGGCCTTTTGTTCATTTGCTTTTGGCTTCATATGCGGCCGGTCTCAATCTTTTTTGTCGACTTGGGTTCGTGTAACCTTTACCCCCAAAGTGGGGTTCAAAGTTGCACTGTTAAAATTTGGGTCTTTTCAAGATATCTTGAGGACTTGGTCTCTTCAGATTGAGAATGTCTCTGGCGAGTGTTTCTCTTCCGAAGATTCCTCTAATGGTTCAAAGGCATCCTTTCGGTGTTTGCATTCTTAGCCCGAGGCTTCAAGTACTTGCTCGAATTTTCCCTCTCGAGTGCTCGGGGTTTTCTAGCCTTCACCTGAGGTTTGGGCTTTCTTACCTGATCATTCAGTTTTACTGGAACCATAGGTCCTTTTCCCATGTCTAACACCTTGGGCATTTCTTCAGTTTGAAGTGTAGGTGCCACTGGTTTAACAAAGATTGTCTTCTTGCTACTTGATGCAGCATTTAGATGACCTTGTGAGGTTCCCCCTGGAATGTATCCCAATCCAGATTTTATAGTGGCAGGTCTCTGATAACTCTGAATTTCATCTATTACTTTAGATGCGTTATTCAATAGAGTTAACTTTTTTCTCACAAGACTATCCTCATAGTTCTGTGAGTCTCATGCTTCTCAGAGAGGTCATTGAACTTGGTTCTGATCAGCTGAATCTCTTCAGTGGATTTCTCTAGCTTTTCATTCAGGGTCACTATCAACTTCTCTTTCTCTGAGAGTTGTACTTTCAGAACATCCAGTTCATCAGTAGCTTCCATTAATTGAGAAGTGATTTCAGTATTGCTAGAGTCTTTCCACTTAAGATTTTCAGCTTTCAGTTCCTTATTCTGCTCTTGAGTTTCATTTAGCAGTTCTTGTAAAACAGCATAGTCCTTCATCAGACTCTCAAAAGAATCCATCAGGTCAAATTGATTGTTTACAGTTGAACTTGACAACTCTTGTGCTAGTGTAGGAGCAACAACAGAGAAAGAAGAGTTTACCTCCTCAACAGCCATTAGACAGAGATCATCACTTTCACTGTCTGAGAATATTTCATCTGAAGAGCTAGATCCTTCCTCGGAATGTTCTTCTTCTGCAACCATGGCCTTTTTGCTAGAGAACTTCTTGTCTCTTTTAGCTTGTCTTTCTCTTCTCTCCTTAGCACTCAGGTCAGGACAATCATACTGGAAGTGACCTTTCTTTTGGCAATTGTAGCATCTGTTGGCATCATCATCCTGATCACTTTCTTCTTTGACTTGAGTCCTTCCTTTTGGATGAAGATCCTTCACTTTCAGTCCTTCTTCTTCTTCTCGCTTGATTTGTCCTCGGCTTTCTTCCGGTACACTGTGATTCCCGTAATAGTTTTTGTATTTTCCATATCGACTATTAAGTCTTTTCAAACCTCCTTGCCATCGTGCTTTAGCTTATCCTCAAGCTCATCCCGATTCTTAGCAAGGGAGTTCTCGAACTCTCTAGTTTTTTATTGTGTTTTATCCTTGGCTTTGAAAGCCACATTTTTACTAGATGATGAATCATCTTTCTTTGTCACACCTTTTTAGATTTCTTATCAATTACGAACTCATAGGCCTTCAGCTCAGAGAAGACTTGTTGATATGGCATTGAATCAATGTTTTTGGTGTTTTCAATCACCACAACATGAATATCCCATTTCTTAGAAAAACCTCTAAGAATTTTCAATGCCACTTCTCTCTGTGGATATCTCTTTCCAAGTGCATTCAGATCATTCATAATGCTAGTGAATCTGACTTCCAATTTGTCTATAGATTCACCATCTTCCATTTCAAAACTATCAAACTTTCCAATTGCAACTGAAAGTTTGTTTTCCTTGATATGATCTGTGCCTTGACACATTACAGCTAGTGTATCCCAAATTTCTTTTGCAGTATTACAGTGAGAAATCATTCCCATCACACCATCATCAATTATACTGTATAGTGTGTCTTTAGCAATATAGTCTAGATTGACTAACTTCCTCTCCTCAGGAGTCAGTTGGTCATCAGACTTAGGAAATTCTATTCGGGGATCATTTCTCTCATTTTCTGTTCCTCTGGGATTCACCACAGTAAATTGGAATGACCCTTCAGAGACCACTCTCCATATACGTTCATGTTTGGAATACAGGTAAGCCTGCATTCTCAGTCTCCATAAATCATAGTTCTCTACTGAGAACATGGGAAGTTTCTTAGAAGACATTTTGTTTGAGTCTTTTAAGAATTCAGCAAATAAGATCTGTTGAGATAGACCACAAGTATTTTAGCAAATAAGACTTTGGTCAACAAAGCAGGTGGTCAAGTTGAACCACTGCTCTGATACCACTTGTTGGTCCCGATGTAAACGAGTCTTACACGTGTATGGGGGGGAATACACGTGTTCAGTATTTTTAAAACTTTTCTTTACTGAGGTCAGCTTGGGTCAGGTTGTCCTGATGATTTGGTCCTGAGAAGCACAAATCGCTCTGAGTCAAAGTCTACCTGAGACAGTGATCCTGAGCAGCTTTTAGATACCTCAGATAATCCCAACTGATCCTGAGTTTTCAGAGATCCTGAGCTGCTTGGATCAGATAACTAACTTACTGAACCCTCAGAAGAGTAAGTTTAGTTTGGTAACTATCTGTTCTAGCTACTCAGATGTGCGGAATGGTTGGCCCTTAGTTTATACTCGTTTTAAGCTTTTGCTGAAAACCTTCCTTTTTAATGGAACAGTGATTAGGCTGTGATTCAGTTCAGATGCAACTTCAGTGGATTGATTCCAACTGAATATCAGTGAAAATATGCTTTCAGTTTAAAGATATGCAACAGTTAATCAAAGCAAAACAGAAAGCAAAGAACACAACAAGTTATAGTGGTTCAGAGACTCAAGCTCCTACGTCCACTTTCCCTGATCACTTCAGAGAAATTCACTAATCACTTCCTAAGGTTTTATGACTACCTCTGTAGTTTACTAACCTTTCTATTTTGAGCTTTCTGACTACCTTTGTAGTTTACTAACTCAAAACACACACAAGCTTTCTGTCTATCCAAGATAGATTACTCACTTCTCCTCTAGAGCTTTCTGACTACCTCCTTGTAGTTTACTAACTCTTTACAACTCCAATCTCACCAACAATCACACTCAAACTACCTTACAAAGGGTTTGGGGTTTCTTGGTTGGTTTCCAACTAGGATGAGATATCCTTTACAATTAAGAACAATGCAAAGGCTAGGATATCTCGACTAAGCTTTGGATATATCTTATCAAGCTAGGCTTAGTGGAATGAGCTCTCTTCGAAATAAAGCACTTGGGAAATTCTTGGTTTTTCGAGTGCTTCAACTTGCAATAATAAGTTTGAGCTCTTGAGTTGCTTACAAATTTCCCGTAACCTTCAATGTAGATGGTCACAAGTATTTATAGGCAAACACCAAGGTCACTCTTGAAAAACTATCCGTTGGAAGAGATAGATTCGTGAGTTTCCTCTTATGGTGTGTGATGAAACAGCTATATATTTGGGTTTGAGACTCCCTAACACGTTTTAGGTAAAATTTGTTTTTCATGTAGTTTGTCATCACTTTTTGCGATCTGGAACTTAGTACTTCCGACATCTTTTCAAAGACTTGTCATTTGTCGATGTCGATAATGTCTGATGTTGTCTTCTTCTTTTTGACTTTTGTCTCGATTAAAGGTAGACAACCACAATCTCTTTTTGGTTACATCTCCGAGTGATATAACCTTAACAACACTTTGTCTTAGTTCCTTTTGTCCGCATGAGAATGTCTTGGACAATATCTATTTTTCTAAGGAATCGCGTTTTTCTAAGTATTGAATTCTTCAGATAGATATTTTTAGTGCCTCGGAACATTGAGTTTATCTTGAGCATTCGATGCATTCTTAGTCTTGATAATTCTTGTGCCTTGATATCCTTGATCTTGATCTTGATCTTACGTCTTCTGCGTCTTGAGGTCTTACGAGTCTTGAGTCTTACGAGTCTTGATAACCACGAGTCTTGATGACTTAGAGTCTTCCACAGATATCTTGGTGATATCTGAGTCTTGATTTCTCCGCGAGTCTTGATATCTCGATTTCCGCCCCGAGTCTTTATATCTCGGTTTCATCTTGAAACTTGAAAACTTGATTTTCATCTTTGAAACTTCATAAACTTTTGTTTCATCTTTGAAACTTGATTTTCTTGAAACTTCTTGAGTCTTCAGAACCTATCCTGATCTATATCTACTGACTATACATTTTGCAGTTAGCATCCTGAACACTCTAAAACTGAATCTTGACTCAACTATCAAGATTATCCTGAACATGTCATACTCAGGAGTTTTGGGATCTAATCAAAATCTCTCTTTATTAAATTCATCTCTCAAAATAATATTTTTATTAATTCAATGACAATGGTAGATTTGACTTTTGTTAAAAATGTGTTATATTTTATTTTTATTTTTCAAATTTTTTTACTGGTTTATATATATTGTTTTTCTTTTTTGGTTTCATTTTTATAGTTTTTTTGTGTTACTACATGAACAAAAGTGTGATACAGATAAATACAAAATGTGCTACTACAAAAAAGAAAATCAATTTAGCTAGTTAATTGTGTTGCTTTTCTTTTTTTTTTTTAATTTTTTTGTATTGCTACATGAACAACAATGTGATATAGATAGACAAAAAAATATGTTACTACCAAAAATCAATAACGCATATGTTCCTTTGTAAAAAAAGAATAGGGAAAAACTCGCCCCTGTGTGTGATATTATAAGGGTAAACACGTGTTACTCTGGGGACAAATGTGATGATGAAAAAAAATGAAAAACAATATTTAAATTGTTATATATTTATAAAATAATATTTTTATTAATTCAATGACAATGGTAGATTTGACTTTTGTTAAAAATGTGTTATATTTTATTTTTATTTTTCAATTTTTTTTACTGGTTTATATATTTTTTTTTTCTTTTTTCGTTTCTTTTTTATAGTTTTTTTGTGTTACTAAATGAACAAAAGTGTGATACAGATAAATACAAAATGTGCTACTACAAAAAAGAAAATCAATTTAGCTAGTTAATTGTGTTGCTTTTCTTTTTTTTTTTTCTGTAATTTTTTTGTATTGCTACATGAACAACAATGTGATATAGATAGACAAAAAAATATGTTACTACCAAAAATCAATAACGCATATGTTCCTTTGTAAAAAAAGAATAGAGAAAAACTCGCTCTTGTGTGTGATATTATAAGGGTAAACACGTGTTACTCTGGGACAAATGTGATGATGAAAAAAAATGAAAAACAACATTTAAATCGTTATATATTTATAAAATAATATTTTTATTAATTCAATGACAATGGTAGATTTGACTTTTGTTAAAAATGTGTTATATTTTATTTTTATTTTTCAAATTTTTTTACTGGTTTATATATATTGTTTTTCTTTTTTGGTTTCTTTTTTATAGTTTTTTTGTGTTACTACATGAACAAAAGTGTGATACAGATAAATACAAAATGTGCTACTACAAAAAAGAAAATCAATTTAGCTAGTTAATTGTGTTGCTTTTCCTTTTTTTTATCTGTAATTTTTTTGTATTGCTACATGAACAAAAATGTGATATAGATAGACAAAAAAATATGTTACTACCAAAAATCAATAACGCATATGTTCCTTTGTAAAAAAAGAATAGAGAAAAACTCGCTCCTCATGTGTGATATTATAAGGGTAAACACGTGTTACTCTGAGGACAAATGTGATGATGAAAAAAAATGAAAAACAACATTTAAATTGTTATATATTTATAAAATAATATTTTTATTAATTCAATGACAATGATAGATTTGACTTTTGTTAAAAATGTGTTATATTTTATTTTATTTTCAATTTTTTTTACTGGTTTATATATGTTGTTTTTCTTTTTTCGTTTCTTTTTTATAATTTTTTTGTGTAACTATATGAATAAAATTGTGATACAGATAAATACAAAATGGGATACTAAAAAAAACCAATTTGGCTTGTTAATTGTGTTGCTTTTCATTTTTTTTTTTCGCAATTTTTTTGTATTGCTAAATGAACAAAAGTGTGATATAGATAGACAAAAAAAATATGTTATTATAAAAAATCAATATCGCGTATGTTCCTTTCTATTAATACATCATGAAATACACGGTGCAATTGATGAATATATTTCAAAAATACATTATATGCTTACGCTATTATTGATATAATAAATGGTTCATGTAGTTCCGATTATTTCAATTTAAAATGAAGTTGGCCTATTCAGCATATATAATAATAGCAAATATACAGATTCTTGTGGGTGAGAGTGATCGATCAAATTTGAGTATTATTTCAATTACTTAATTACTCATTCACTCACTAATTGTTATCTAATATTCTTTTTAAACTAATTGAAAAATGAAGACTATTTCCATTTTAAATAGAAAAAAACTCATATGAGTACAACTTAATAAAAATTACATTCATCCCTTTTTAATAGCAATACTCAACTTATGTGTCGTTTCATTGTGAGATCTTCTCATGCAAGTGTGCCGCACATATATACTCATACATGAATAGATGGACGTATTGATCTCCACAACATTAGGCTTTCCTGGATTAAAAAGTGTAGAATTTCCAGCGCTTTTAAGAGTGACCCACCACCAAACATGCTTATATATTAGTATAAAAAAACACGCACATACACCAGCTAGTTTGAATTATATAGTACTCCTCTATTAATATATATAATTACATGCCAAATAATTAATGGCTGATTTTAATATTGTGTTAAAGTGTTGTGGTCACTTGTTTTGCTTGATGGTGACTCAAAAATTAAACTAAGCTGCCCACTAACTCCACTACCTTTGGAGCACAATATGTGATCAGTTTTTTTGCAATCTGCAGTGCTCACCCAATCTTTAGCAAATCCAGGTTTCTTGTCATCATCTACATCCCTTAATTCTACTTTATTACACATATATATATATAGAGGAAAAAAAGTTATTTTATACCATAATTTTTCTATAATTCATTTTTCATCATAAAAATATTTAACTATCCAATTTTGGTCCCTTAACTATCTCGATTGTCCAATTTTGATCTCATTTTTACCGAAAAATAGAAAATTTGTCTTTTTTCGATCACATATCAATTAAAATTACGGGTTCCCGAACTCGTAGCTGACGTGAAGACTGCTGTTAAAAAATTAGAAAGAATAAGAAAATTTCTCTTAAGTGCGGAAAAAATGAAATTTTTAGAGACCACATCAATTACGGGATCTCAGAAAACCCCAACTTTAACCGGCACGTGACTTGCGCGTGATAAAAAATATAAAATTTTATGTTTTTCGGCGAAAATGAAACCAAAATTGGACAATGAAAATAGTTATGAAACCAAAATTGAATAGTTAAATTTTGTAGAACGAAAAACGAATTACGTACAAGAAAGTTATGGATTAACAATGTAATAAATTTATTTATGTTGTTAATTAATAAGAGTATATCCAATAATTATATTATTTTTAATAAAAAATATTTAGAGATAATATTATAATATTTTTATTTAAATTAATATGTTTAATAAAAAAATTTAAATTATAAATACAATATTTATTTACTAATGTATTATTTATATTGACAATATATATTTATTTATAGAATATATTATTTATCAAAACTATAATATTTTAATTTAGAATATTTTAGAAGTATATACAATAAAATATATTAAAACATTTTAAAATATTTTTTTTATGGTATCAGGTTTTTTTAATTTCTTTTTGATGGCCCAGCAATTATTTTTTATTATTTTACTTGTTTTACTTATTTTTATTTGCGTATTTGCAAAACGCCCTCCGCCATCACCGCCCAAATCCGACAGCATCTAATCTGTAATTCAAGGCATCCGTCCCCTCAATTTCGAATCCAAAACTAAATCAGTTGTAACAACAACATCATTCAAGCACTAATTAATCGAAACTAATCCAATTAATTCAAAAATTAGGGGTTTTCAGAATCAAAATCGAATTGGTTCAACAATTTTAGTCAATACAGAGGAACACACGGCTGTGGTACAACAGCGAAGCGGTTTGCGTCTACTCGCTGCAGCTGCGTCGTCACCACGAGGGTGAATTAGCGCTGCAATCGGGCACAACGAAGAAGGATACGCCGCCGATACCACCTAGGGTTGCATCCCCGCCGCCGCACTCCGAGCACGTGTGACCCCACCGCGTCCTGAGGGCACAGTGGTGTGTCACGTTCAACGCCCGAAGTGGTGATCGAGAAGCGCCGCTCCAAACGGTGGTTCACGAATCGAAGAGTGGGGCGTCGCCATCATGAAATAGGCCGCATCGACCAGCGCGAATCGAGACAGGGTGGGCCGCCGTGAATCACGAAGAAGAAGCGTACCGGAATTTCAATTGGAGAGCAGCGCACCGGAATTTCAATCAGAGAGCAGCGCCGGTTCGAGGGATGAAGAGTCGCCATCGAGCGTGGGACCACGCGGGCGTTAGGACGTTGCCGCAATCCCTCCAGAACATGGGACGTTGCTGACGTTCATCCAGAACATGGGACGTTTCCGCCGTCCTTCCAGAACTTGGGACGTTGCCGCCGTCCCTCCAGAAATTGGGACGTTGCCCCCGTCCCTCCAGAATATGGGACGTCGCGTCTATCCGTCTTGAACTTGGGCCCTTGGCGCCGTCCCTCAAGGACTTTGTCGCCGTCCCTCCAGAACTTAGGAAGTTGCATGTGTATGGGACGGTGTAGCTGTCCCTCTAGAACTTGGGACATTGCCGCCGTCCCTCCAGAACATGGGACGTTGCCGCCGTACCTCTGGATTTGGGACGTTGCCTCCATCCCGCCAGAACTTTGCCGCTGTCCCTCCATAACTTTGGACATTGCGGCTGTCCCTCCAAAACTTGAGACGTTGCCTCCGTCCCGCCAGAACTTTGCGGTCGTCCCTCCAAAAATTGGGACATTGCCACTTTCCCTCCAAAACTTGGGACGTTGCCGCCACCCCTCCAGAATTTTGGTTACTATTACCGTCCCTCAAGTGCTTGGGACGTTGCCACCGTCCCTCAAGAACTCTATCGACATCCCTCAAGAACTCTATCGTCGTCCCTCTAGGACTTGAGAAATTGTCGATGTCCTACCGGAACTTTGCCGAAGTCACTACAAAACTTCGGACGTCGCCACCATCCCTCCTTTACTTGGGATTATGCCACCGTCCCTCCAGGACTTTGTCCTCGTCCCTTCAAAACTTTAGACGTTCTATGTGCATGGTACGCTGCCACCGTCCCTCTAAAAATTGGGATGTTGCCGCCATCCTTCCAGAACATGGGACATTGCCGCCGTCCCTCCTGAACTTGGGATGTTGCCGCCATCCCTCCAGAACATGGGATGTTGCCACCATCCCTCCAGAATTGGGACGTTGCCGCCGTTCCTCCAGAACATGGGACGTTGGTGCCGTCCCTCCAGTATTTGGGGCGTTATCGCCTTCCCGCCAAAACTTGGGACATTGCCGCCGTCCCTCTAGAATTTGGGACATTGTGGTTGTCCCTCCAGAGCTTGGGATGTTGCCACCGTCCCTTCCAGATTTCTATCGCCGACCCTCTAGAACTTTGCTTCCGTAACTCTAGAACTTCGGACGATGCCGCCGTCCCTCCTGAACTTCGAATGTTTTTGCCATCCCTCCAGGACTTTGTCACCGTCCCTCCAGAACTTGGGATGTTACATCTGCATGGGATGGTGCTGCTGTCCCTCTAGAACTTGGGACGTTGCCGCCCTCCTTGCAGAACTTGGGACATTGCCGGCGTCCCTTTAGAAAATGGGAAGTGCCCCTGTCCCTCAAGAAATTTGGATGTTGCCGCCATCCCTCTAGAACTTCGGACGTTGGCACCGTCCCTCCAGAACATTGGACGTTGCCATTGTCCCTCCAGAATTTGGGACGTTGTTGTCGTCCCTCCAGAACATGGGATATTGCCGCCATCCCTCCAGAACTTGGGACGTTGCCGCCGTCCGTCCAGAAATTGGGACGTTGTTGTCGTCCCTCCTGAACTTGGGACGCTGGCGCCTTCCCTCAAGGACTTTGTTGCCGTCCGTCCAGAACTTAGGAAGTTGCATGTGCATGGGACGGTGCCGCTGTCCCTCCAGAAATTGGGACGTTGCTGTTGTCCCTCTAGAACATGGGACATTGCCGCCGTCCCTCCACACCTTGGGATGTTGCTGCTGTCCCTCCAGAAATTGGGACGTTGCCGCCGTCCCCGCCAGATCTTTGCCACCGTCCCTCCAAAACATAGGACGTTGCCGCTTTCCCTCCAAAACTTGGGACGTTGCCGCCGCCCCTCTAGAATTTAGGATATTGTTGTCGTCCCTCCAGGGCTTGGGACGTTGCCACCTTCCCTAAAGAACTCTTTCGCCGTCCCTCTAGAACTTGGGTTATTGTTGACGTCCTCCTAGAACTTTGCCGCAGTCACTCCAAAACCATCACCGCTGTTCCTCCTTTACTTGGGACGTTGCCCTCGTTCCTCCAGGACTTTGTCCCCATCCCTCTAGAACTTTGGACGTTCCATATGCATGGGACGCTACCGCCTTCCCTCCAGAACATGAGATGTTGCTGCCGTCCCTCCAGAACTTGAGATGTTGTTGCCGTCCCTCCAGAACTTTAGATGTTGTCGTCGTCCCTCTAGAACATGGGACATTGCCGCCATCCCTCCAGAACATGGGACGTTGCCGTCGTCCCTCTAGAACATGGGACATTGCCGCCGTCCCTCCAGAACTTGGGACGTTGCTGCCATCTCTCAAGAACCTGGGATGTTGGCGTCATCCCTCCAGGACTTTTTCTCCATCCCTTCAGAACTTGTGACATTTCATGTGCATGGGACGGTGCCGCTGTCCCTCCAGAACATGGGACGTTGCCGCTGTCCCTCCTGAACATGGGATGTTGCCATCGTCCCTCTAAAACATGGGACGTTGCCGTCGTCCCTCCAGAATTGAGGCGTTGCTGCCGTTCCTCCAGAACTTGGGACGTTGCCTCCGTCCCTCCATTACTTGGGGCGTTGCCACCTTCCCGTCAAAACTTGACACGTTGCCACCATCCATCTAGAATTTGGGACATTACTGTCGTCCCTCCAGAGCTTGGGACATTTCCGCTGTCCCTCCAGAACTCTGTCGCCGTCCCTCTAGAACTTTACCGCCATAACTCTAGAACTTCGGACGATGCCGCCGTCCCTCCTGAACTTCAGATGTTTCCACCATCCCTCCAGGACTTTGTCGCCATCCCTCTAGAAATTGGGACATTGCCGCCGTCCCTCCAGAACATGGGACGTTGCCGCCGTCCCTCCAAAACATGGGATGTTGCCGCCATCCCTCCAGAACTTGGGACGTTACCGCCGTCCCTCCATAAATTGGGACGTTGCCGCTGTCCCTCGAGAATATGAGACATCGCCTCTGTCCCTTCTGAACTTGGGACGTTGCCGCCGTCCCTCCAGAACATGAGACGTTGCCGCCGTCCCTCCAAAACATGGGATATTGCCACCTTCCCTCCAGAACTTGGGACGTCGGTACCATCCCTCTTGAACTTGGGATATTAACACCGTCCCTCCAGGACTTTGTCACCGTCCATCCAGAACTTAGGACGTTGCATGTGCATGGGACGGTGCCGTTGTCTCTCCAAAACTTGGGACGTTGCCGCCGTCCCTCCAGAACATGGGAAGTTATCGCCGTCCGTCCAGAACTTGGGATGTTGCCACCATCCCTCCAGAATTAGGATGTTGCCACCATCCCACCAGAACTTGGGCTGTTGCCGCCATCCCTCTAGAACTTGGGGTGGTTGCCGCCTTCCCTCCAAAACTTGGGACGTTGTCGCCGTCCCTCCAGACCTTGGGATGTTGCCACCGTCCCTGCAGACCTTGGGACATTGCCGCCGTCCCTCCAAAACTTGGGACGTTGCCACCGTCCATCCAGAACATGGGACGTTGCCGCCGTCCCTCTAACAATGGCGCAGAGCAACATCCCAATCACCGGCCTCGAGACCGATCCACGCGACGGAGTGGAGGCATCCCTATCCTCGGAATCGAGACCCCTGCAGGAGCAGGCTGCGGACGAGCAAAATTGGGCTCAGATCTTCAAGACTCTCGCAGAGATGAAGAACGCTTTGGTATACTTGCGCAAGCGGAATCTGAACTTTTCGACGATGACGATGACTAGCAGCCCATCATCAAAATCGTCCGCCCCGGAGGGGCAATAAAGGGAAGAGCCCAGCTAGGGGGACAACTCGGCCTCAACCAGGCCATCTCGGCCGTGAAGGCCAATCCTCCCCCAAGAGAGGGGGCGAACAGAGCCCACCGCACGGATGGACTACCCGGAGGGCCCCAAGACATCATGGTCTTCCGCCAACTAGGGGACAACCAAGCGAACAACTCGGTCTTCAACCGCCTAGCCGATAACTTGGCACAAAAGGGGTCAGTCATTGCGAGGATGAAGCTAATTCTCACCAGATGGTCGTGGTTGAAGAGGGCGACCACCAAAGAAAATTCAGGAACGAGCCGTGCATTTCGACACTACGTAGCCCAGCACCAGCGACAATCGGGAGGCTCGCACAAACCAAAAAGAGGCTGAGCTCATCGCCCTAAGGCAGACTGTCAAGGCCCTTCAGGAAAGAATGGACAGTCAACCTGCCCCTGCCAGGCAGGCGACCAACTTGGCACTCCCCTCGTCGCCGCTCCTGAACTTGGGACTTGGCCGCCGTCCCTCCTGAAGTTGGGACATTGTCACCGTCCCTCCTGAACTGGGGACATTGGCGCCGTCCCTCCAGAATTGGGACGTTGCATGTGCATGGGACGCTGCTGCTATCCCTCCACAACTTGGGGCATTGCCTCCGTCCCTCTAGATAATGGGACGTTGCCGCCGTCCCTCCAGAACTTGGGATGTTGCCGCCTTCCCTTTAGAACTTGGTACGTTGCCGCTGTCCCTCCAGAACTTGAGACGTTGCCGCCGTCCCTCCAGAACTTGGGATGTTTCCACCATCCCTCCAGAACATGGGACGTTGCTGCCTTCCCTCCAGAACTTGGGACGTTGCCGCCAGTCCCTCCAGAACTTGGGACATTGCCGCCGTCCCTCCCGAACTTAGGTCATCACCACCGTCCCTCCTGAACTGGGGACGTCGCCACCGTCCCTCCAGAACATGGGATGTTGCATGTCCATTGGACAGTGCCTCTGTCCCTCCAAAACTTAGGACGTTGCTGTCGTCCCTCCAGAATTGGGATGTTGCCTCAGTTCCTGCAGAACTTGAGACGTTGCCGCCGTCCCTCCAGAATTTGGGTCGTAACTGTCGTCCCTCCAAACCTTGAGACGTTGCCACCATCCCTCCAGAACTTGGGAAGTTACCACCAACCCTCCAGAACTTGGGATGTTGCCGCCGTCCCTCCAGAACCTAGGACATTGCCGCCGTCCCTCCAGAACTTTTTCACCGTCCCTCCAGAATTTGGGACGTTGAATTCATCCCTCCAGAACTTAGGACTTTGTCGCCATCACTAAAGAACATCTGTTGGTCCCGGTGCAAACGAGTCTTACACGTGTATGGGGGGGGAATACACGTGTTCAGTGATTTTAAAACTTTTTCTTTTACTGAGGTGAACTTGGGCCAAGTTGTCTTGATGATTTGGTCCTGAGAAGCACAAATCGCTCTGAGTCAAAGTCTACTGAGACAGTGATCCTGAGCTGCTTTCAGATACCTCAGATAATCCCAACTGAGTCCTAAGTTTTTTTTGAGATCCCGAGTTGCTTGGATCGATAACTAACTTCTTGAACCCTCGGAAGAGTAAGTTCGGTTTGGTAACTATCTCTAGCTACTCGGATGTCGGAATGGTTGGCCCTTAGTTTATACTCGTTTTAAGCTTTTGCTGAAAACCTTCCTTTAATGGAATAGTGATTAGGCTGTGATTCAATTATATGCAACTTTCAGTGGATTGATTCCAACTGAAATATCAGTGAAAATATGCTTTCAAAACACAGTAATGCAACAGATAAATCAAGCAAAACAGAAAGCAAAGAACACAAAGAAATTATAGTGGTTCGGAGACTCAAGCTCCTACGTCCACTCTCCCTGATCTCTTCAGAGAAATTCACTAATCACTTCCTAAGGCTTTCTGACTACCTCTGTAGTTTACTAACCTTTCGAATTTTGAGCTTTCTGACTACCTCTGTAGTTTACTTACTCAAAACACACACAAGCTTTCTGACTATCCAAGATAGTTTACTCACTTCTTCTCTAGAGCTTTCTGACTACCTCAATGTAGTTTACTAACTCTTTACAACTCTTACTCACCAACAATCACACTCAAACTACCTCACAAAGGGTTTGGGGTTTCTTGGTTGGTTTCCAACTAGAATGAGATATCCTTTACAATAAAGACCAATGCAAAGGCTAGGATATCTCGACTAAGCTTTGGATATATCTTATCAAGCTAGGCTTAGTGGAATGAGCTCTCTTCGATTTAAAGCACTTGGGAAATTCTTGGGTTTTCGAGTGCTTCAACTTGTAATTATAAGTTTGAGCTCTTGAGTTGCTTACAAATTTCCCGTAACCTTACAATGTAGAGGGTCACAAGTATTTATAGGCATACACCAAGGTTACTCTTGAAAAACTATCCGTTGGAGAGATAGCTTCGTGAGTTTCCTTTTATGGTGTGTGAGGAACGACTATATTTAGGGTTTGACACTCCCTAACACGTTTTAGGCAATAGCCTTTTATGTAGCCGGTCTTCACCTTTTTGCAGTCTGGAACTTAGTACTTCTGACATCTTTTTTCGATGACACATCCACTGTAGTGTCGATAATGTCTGATCTTTGTCTTCCTCTTTTTTTGACTTTTGTCTCCGGTTAAAGGTTAGACAACTCAGCGATTCTTTTTTGGTTACAATCTCTCGAGTTGATATAACCTTAACAACACTTTGTCTTAGTTCCTTTTATGCGCATTTGAATGTCTTGGGCAATATCTATTTTTTCTCTCTGGAATCGCGATCTTCCCGATGTTGCATCCTTGGGATAGATATTTTTAAGTGCCTCCGGAACATTCGAGGTTTTATCTTGAGCATTGATTACATTCTTGAGTCTTTAGTAATTATTGTGCCTTCAATATTCTTGATCTTGATCTTGATCTTACTGTCTTGAGTCTTGAGGTCTTGAGTCTTCCGGATATCTTGGTGATATCTTTAGTCTTCATCTTTGAGTCTTGATTCCTCGATTTCATCTTGAGTCTTGATATCTCGATTTAACACTTGAGTCTTTAGTATCTCGATTTCATCTTTGAGTCTTGATTTCTCGATTTCTTCTTGAGTCTTCAATATCTCGATTTCATCTTTGAAACTTGAAAACTTCGATTTCATCTTTGAAACTTCGGTTTCTTGGCTTCTTGAGTTCTTCGAATCTTGAGATCCTAACCTTTGATCTATATCTCTCGACTATACATTTTGCAGATATCATCCTGAATACTCTAAAAACTGAATCCTGACTCAGGGGTTTTGGGATCTAATCAAAATCATATCTTTATTAAATTCACCTCCCAACAACATCGAACATTGCCGCCTTCTCTCTTGGATTTGGGACTTTTCCGTCGTCCCTCCAGGACTTGGGACATTGCCGCCGTCCCTCCTGAACTTGGGACGTTGTCATCGTCCCTCTAGAACTTGGGATGTTGCATGTGCATGGGACGTTGCCACAGTCCCTATAGAACATGGGACATTGCAGCCATCCCTCCAGAACTAGGGACGTTGCCGCCGTCCCTCCAAAACATTAGACGTTGCCGCCGTCCGTCCAGAACTTGGGACGTGGTGGCCGTCCCTCTAGAACTTGGAACTTTGCAGCCGGCCCTCCATAAATTGGATCGTTGCCGCCGTCCCTCAAGAACTTTGGACGTTGCCGCCGTCCCTCCAAAACATGGGACATTGCCGCCGTCCCTCCAGAACTAGGGACATTGCCGCCGTCCCTCCAGAACTTGGGACGTGGTGGCCGTCCTTTCCAGAACTTGGAACTTTGCCGCCGGCCCTCCAGAAATTGGATCGTTGCCGCCGTCCCTCAAGAACTTTGGACATTGCAACCGTCCCTCCAAAAATTTAGACATTCCTACCATCCCTCTAGAACATGGGACATTGCCTCCGTCCCTCCAAAACATGGGACATTTCCGCCGTCCCTCCAGAACTTGGGACATGGCCACCGTCCCTCCAGAACCTAGAACTTTGCCGCCGTCTCTCCAGAAATTGGGTCGTTGCCGCCATCCCTCAAGAACTTTAGACGTTGCCGCCGTCACTCCAGAATTTGGGACATTGCCACCATCCCTCTATAACTTGGGACGTTGAGTCCGTCCCTCCAGAATTTGGGATGTTGCCGCCGTCCCTCCAGAACTTGAAATATGCCGTCCCTCCAAAATTGGGATGTTGTCGCCGTCCCTCCAGAACTTGGGATGTTGACGCCGTGCTTCCAGAACATGGGACGTTGCCTCCATCCCTCCAAAACCTGGGACGTTACCGCCGTCCCTCCAAAGCTTGGGATGTTGCCCCCGTCCCTCCAGAATTCGGGACATTGCTGACGTCCCTCTAGAGCTTGGGATGCTGCCACCGTCCCTCAAGAACTCTGTTGCCGTCACTCCAGAACTTTGCCGCCGTCACTCTAAAACTTGGGACGTTACCTCCATCCCTCTAGACCGTGGGATGTTGCCTCCGTCCCTCATGAACTTTGTTGTCATCCCTCCAGAATTTAAGACGTTGCTGTCGTTCCTCCAGAGCCTGGCATGTTTCCACCATCCCTCCAGAACTTAGGACTTTGTCGCCGTCACTCAAGAACTTCGAACATTGCCGTCATCCCTCCTGAACTTGGGATGTTACCACCATTCCTCTTGAACTTGGGATGTTGTCGCCGTCCCTCTAGAACTTGGGACGCTGCATGTGCATGGGACGTTGCCGCTATCTCTCCAGAACATGGGACTTGCCGCCGTCTCTCTCGAACTTGGGACGTTTCCATCATCCTTCCAAAACATGGGACGTTGCCGCCGTCTCTCCAGAACTTGGGACATTGCCGCCGTCCCTCTAGAGCTTGGAACTTAGTCGCCGTCCCTCCAGAACTTGGATCGTTGCTGCCGTCCCTCTAGAACTTTGGGACATTGTCATCGTCCCTCCAGAACTTGGGACATTGCCGCTATCTATCCAGAACTTGGGATGTTGCCGCCTTCCCTCCAAAACATGGGACGTTTCCGCCATCCTTCCAGAATTTTGGACATTGCTGACGCCCCTCTAGAGCTTGGGATGTTGCTGCCGTCCCTCTAGAACTCTGTCGTCGTCTTTCCAGAACTTTGCCGTCATCACTAAAAATCTTGGGACGTTGTCGCCGTCCCTCCAGACCTGGGGACGTTGCCGCCATCCCTCCAGAACTTCGGAAGTTACCAATGTCCATCTAGAACATGAAACGTTGTCGTTGTCCCTCCAAAACATGGGACTTTGCCGCTTTCCCTCTAGAACTTTGGATGTTGCATGTGCATGGAACGCTACCGCCGTCCCTCCAGAACTTGGGACGTTGATGCCATCCCTCCTTAACTTGGGGCGTTTCCCTCCAAAACTTGGGACATTGTCGACATCCCTCCAGAATTTAGGACATTGCCACCGTTCCTCCAGAGCTTGGGATGTTGCCATGTTGGTCCCAGTGTAAACGAGTGTCACACGTGTATCGGGGGGGGGGGGAATACACGTGTGTAGTGATTTTTCAACATTTAAAACTTTTACTGAAATCAGTGAGTCAGGTTGTCATGATTTTCAGTCTTGAGAAGCACAAATTGCCCTGAGTCAAAGTCTACTGAGATAATAACACTGAGCGGCATTTAGGGACTTCAGATTAGCTCACTGATCCTGATTTTTCTCTGAGTCCAAATAAGCTTGGAGTAGATACTAATCTTACTGACTACTCAGGAGAGTTTATCACTTTGACAACTATCTATACTAGCTTATTTAGGGTGCGAAAAGTGTAGGCCCTAAGTTTATACTTGTTTTACTTTGCTGAAAATCTTTCCTTAATGAAACAGTGATTAAGGCTATGATCAGGTTAATGCAAGTTCAGTGGATTGATTCCAACTGAATATCAGAAATGCTTTCAGTGAAATATGCAACAAGTAATAATGCAAAGCAGAAAGCAAATAACATAGCAAGTTATAGTGGTTCAGAGGCTCAAGCTCCTACGTCCACTCTCTCTGATCTTCAGAGAAATTCCTTAACTCACTACTTCTACTACCTCAAGCTTTCAGACTGAACTCAGCAGCTTACTAACTTTATACTACGAGTTTTCAGGCTGAACTACTGCAACTTACTAACTCAACACACGTAAGCGTTCAGACTGAACAATCAGCTTACTAACTTCTCCTCTAGAGTCTTCAGACTGAACACAACAGCTTACTATCTCTTTACAACTCTCTCACTTCCAACTACTACACATACAAACTTCCTAATCAAAGGGTTTGGGTTTGGTTGGTTTCCAACTAAGATGAGATATCCTTTTACAATGAGAACACAAGTAAAAAGCTAGGATATCCTTTTACAATGAGATCTTAAATCTAGGCTTAGTAAATGAGCTTTCTTCAAAGATGAAACACTTGGGAAATTCTAAGGGTTTCGAGTGCTTCACAAGAATGCTTGAATACGAATGAGCTCTGTGAGTTGCTTTGATTTCCCGTAAACTTGAAGTGTTCAAGGCCTCTGGTATTTATAAGAAACTCTCAAGAAGTCTTCCTTTGAAAAACTATCCGTTGGAGAGATAGCATCTCGGGTTTGTTCTTTGAGTATATGGTGAACGACTTCATTAGGGTTTGAATGAGTCCTTGCATGTTTTAGGAAATAACCAGAAAGCAGCCAATTACCAATTTATGTGAACAAGACAAATATTTATGCTGACATTCTTCAGAGAAATGTCGCTTTCAGTGTCAGGAAAGTACGCTGTTGTCGCCTCCTCATTGGTCGACATCTTCCTTTGAACAGAGAAACCAAAAATGGCTCTTTTTGTCAACCAATACTGAGTTGATACTTTCCTTAGTGTTCACAAACGTATAACATTCTCTTTGCATGTACTTAGAATGAACAAACACTGTAATGCCCCGGAATTCAGAACGTTAACCTCCGAGGTCATAACGCCCTAAACCTGAGTTATCACTTAGTGAACCGTAAAACTGAGCCAGAAAATTTCTTTTACAAAGGGGACAAACAAATTGAGTTGCAGCGGAAGTAAAAATTAACACAAGTTTAAAAATAGGAAGGTAGATAAACATTCAATACTTAGCATAGAAACATCATTAGTACAAGATCCACGGAGTATTAATTAGACATATTATTCGAATTTAGAAAAAAGTTTGTTTATTGAATAAGACAGTGGGGAAAGCGGGTCCTCTACTGCAGCTCCCGGCCCTCAGCATCATAACCTGAAAAGGGGGTTTATGGGACGTGAGATAAAAATTTCAGCGGACAACGTGTACACTGTTATACAGATTGACAGGAATCCAAAATGGTAGAAGCTTTTACTCATTCTCTTTATAACAAAAACTTACTCACGATTCCTTGTTAATAGTTCAAACAGTATTCAACATTTATAACATCAAACATATCATTCAACAATCACACATATGGGTGGCACTGGTAGCGTATACCACATCTAATCCCGCATCATTCACACAAAATGGGGTGGCACCGGTAGGCCCTACCGCGTCCAACCCCCCGATAGCTTCCTTATATCCCCTTGCTTCCTTATATCATCGCTTCCTTATCTCCCCGCAAAACCACCAATTCCTCCACACGGGACTCATCCCTAAAATCATTGGTACGAGGCCCAACTGATAAACGAGACATATAGTTCATGTCCCAATATTCACAAAACTCATAATAGTACTCACATAATTTTCAGTGCATTGTTTACCAAATCCACAAGTTTCAAAAACATATCTTTTAACAATGCTTATTTAGTTTGCTTTGAAAACTGTCAACAGTCCATAAAACATTATCTAGCTATACAGATAGTGTCACCAACCTGACAACTTTTCAAGTAAAGTTTTAACTTCTTGAAAGCTTTTGAACACGGCACGACTTCCAAGCTTTCGAGCTAATCCCAAGGACTGCTAAAGTCAAATTCGTTTTAATCATTGTTCATTCTTTTATTTATTAAACGGTTTCGCATCGAATTAAGGGCTCTTCGATTAAAAGGACATTTAGGAGTTAAAAGTTATAAGAGTTCATTTCGAGTTCGACATGGGTGTCGAAACTCGATTATAGGATTGGTACGATTTCCTATTTTGCGAAAGGGTTCACAGATTGGGGTCGGGTTTACTCATAAAGCTTAATAATACAAGTAAAACATCCAAACATATGTTCACAAAAGAAAACATGAAACATTCAACAACCTAAATAATGCTTGGTTCTAAAAGTATTACCATTCCTTCTTTCTAGTACTACTCATTTGGCATAAAGACATGTAATTATGCATAAATGGAAAAGAGCACTTAGACTTACTGGAAAAATAGAATATTTTAGTATGTTATACATCTTTTGAAAAGAACCAGAGTTCATAAAGGGCACAAATTCATTTGAGCTAAGGAAATAAGGTACATTTGCGATTTCAGGAAGCGTATTAAAAAGTTCGTCAAAACAGTGCACACTTTAAACTAAAAATCATAACTCACTGGAAAAACGTCTAAAATTATGAAATTAAAATATGTTATACAAAACTTAAAATTAAGCAACTTTAATTTTGAAACCTAAGACATTTGAGCTAAGGGTAGGTACCAGGTTTTTGAGTAAATGGGTTCGTAACATGGTACGTCATACAGTACATGCTTCGTATAAAAATTTGTAACCTACTGGAAACTTAACGAAAATTCACCAAACTTTAATATGAGATTTTGGACTCATGTAAAAGAACATAAAATTTTTCCCATGATTTTTATGCTAAGGAAACAGGGATAAATAAATTGTTGAACTCACAGTTTCAACCTTCGCCAAACATTTGTCACATAAATTTCAAATAGGCATATCTCATGATTCTAGAAACAAAAAACTATGAATTTAAAAGACATCAAAAGGAATATCCCCAAATTTTCCTAGAATTTTATCTTCTTTTTAAATAAGTAAAAAAATACGAAAGAGTCACTGCTCCCAGTTTCACATAGTCTCAGACACACAAATTTCCACGAATTTAATCTACTTGGAGACAGATCAGATGACCACAAATTTTTAGTATGTCGTTATATACTTCAAATAACCCCACTAGGAATATTTTCACGATTTTAAAACATCATTAAAATTTCGAAATATGTTTTCCAAGAATGAGGCAGTAGCACTTCCGAAGTTTCATACACATTTTTGAACTTTAACATATATGGCTAAACATGCTCAAATACACAAGATATCACCAATACAACCTTCACACGTAACATTTCACAGATTAAACAAGCTCAGGGGAGGTTCTTAGCATGCCATTTCTAAGGGTTTTCATGCTCAAACAAATTATGATCATAACATCAAGATTAAAGGTCTCATTGGTGCTCACCCTTGTAGTTTCCTTCTTTGGGAGGGGGTTTGAGGGCTCTTGATGGAAACTCCTACTTCTAACACCTTCCTAGCTTCAAGATGGTGGAGGAAAGACTCCTCCTTGGGGTGGTGATGATCAGCCAAGAGCAAGAAAAGAGGGGAAAGCTCCTTCTTCCTTCAAACTCTCAAACTCTCCCAACTCTCTCCATTTTCCTCAATAGGGGTATATATATAGAGAAAATGGGGGGGGGGGGGTGGTCGGCCAAGGTGGTTAGAAAGGGGAGGAATGTAATGATGGGTGTTAGTAACATGTCACATAGGAAGAATGGCTCTAATAGTGTTCCCATTTAATGGGGAAATCCTACTTTATGGTTTTGGTTGATTGCCTTGCAGGTTTTTGGACGAAAATGGGGGATTTATTGCAGATTTTGGGCTGCCAATTACGGTAGCCTTGATTCTAGACGCGATTTGGGTTCCGTCAGTGTATTTTCTATATTTTTTGGTTCGGTTTTTGGTTTCCAAAAATTATTTTAAACTTGCCGTTAAACTCGCACGATTTTTAGGATTCCATTTGAAGTTCTCCTTTCTCATTTTGAATTCTTTAAATTTTTGACATTATTAACGGGTCTGTTTTACGGATAAAAATCCAAAAGTGCTAGTAGGGTTTTTCGGCTCAAAAAGCTCGTCTGTCACCTGAAAAATTTAGAAACTTGTACATATATTTTTAAAAACAAGTATAACATTTAAACACATTAGGAAAAATAAACAAATAAGTCCTAAATGGATTCGGGTTGCTACATCGTACACCCCTTAAAAGAAATTTCGTCCTCAAAATTTACTTACATATCCCGAAAGAATTGGGGTACTTAGCCAGGATCTCATCCTCTCTTTCCCAAGTGGCTCCCTCCTTTCCATGTCTGCTCCACTGTACTAGTACTAGAGGTACTTCTCGGTTTCTTAGAATGTGGACTTTTCTTCCCAAAATAGTCATCGGTACTTCTTCGTAAGTCAAATCGCGACTCAAACTTAGGTCTTTGAAATCGAAAACGTGGTCCGGGTCGCTTAGGTATTTCCTAAGTGTAGACACATGAAATACGTCATGTACTTGCGATAACTCTGGCGGTAGGGCTACTCGGTAGGCTACGTCTCCGACTCTATCCAAAATGTTGAAGGGTCCTACGAAGCGAGGTTTCAGCTTACCTCTCTTGCCAAAACGAATTAGTCCCTTCATTGGTGTGACTCTTAAGAACACCTTATCACCGACTTCAAAGTGTAGATCTTTTCTTCGCATGTCGGCGTAGGACTTCTGACGGTCCTGGGCTATCTTTATTCTTTCTCTAATCCAGGAGATGATCTCCACAGATTTCTCCACAAGTTTGGGTCCTAAGATTTTTCGGACTTCGACTTCGTCCCAACAGAAAGGCGGCCTGCACTTTTTTCCATAAAGTGCCTCAAACGGTGACATTTGTATTGTAGCTTGATAACTGTTGTTGTAAGCAAATTCCACTAGAGGTAGATTCGCTTCCCAACTTCCTTCAAAATCCAGGGTGCAAGCCCTCAACATATCCTCCAAGGTTTGTATTGTCCTTTCTGACTGACCATCTGTCTGAGGATGATATGCAGTGCTGAAGTTCAACTTAGTCCCCAAAGCTTGTTGTAAGCTTTTCCAGAAATTTAAGTTGAAACGGGGGTCTCTATCTGAAACAATTGAGACTGGTACGCCATGCAGTCGGACTACTTCTGCTATGTACAATTGTGCAAGCTTATCCATCGAGTAGGTCATACGGATAGGAATGAAATGGTCTGACTTTGTGAGTCTGTCTATCACAACCCAGATAGCATCGTGATTTTTAATTGTCTTGGGAAAACCCGTGACAAAATCCATAGCGATGTTCTCCCATTTCCATTTCGGTATCTCCAGCGGATTCTGTAGTCCTGATGGTCGTTGGTGATCTGCTTTAACCTGCTGACAAGTCAAGCATTTTCTCACGAAATGAGCTATTGATCTTTTCATTCCTCTCCACCAAAAGTTCTCCCGTAGTTCCCGGTACATCTTTGTCTCTCCAGGGTGTACGATGTACGGGGTATTGTGGGCTTCTCTTAATAACTCATTCATTAGTTGCTCTGTCTTCGGCACACAGACCCTGTTGATGAACATCAAAGTTCCATCAGGACACACGACGAAACCTTGAATGGTTCCTTTATTTGCTCGTTCCTTCATTTTCTCGAGGAATTTATCACTCTCGTGTGCTTCTTTGATTCTTTCTCGCATCATTGGTTGCACTGTGAGTGCAACTATTGTCGCGTTTGCACAGCAATGGTTGGAGAATTCCAATTTTAATTGGGAAAAATCTCTGAGTAGTGATTCTTGGTCAGTGGGCATAGCACTGAGTGTCACACTTCCCTTTCTGCTCAGTGCGTCAGCCACAACGTTCGCTTTCCCAGGGTGATAATGGATAGTGCAATCATAGTCTTTCACCAGTTCAAGCCATCTTCTCTGTCGCATGTTCAATTTTTTTTGCGTAAAGAAGTACTTCAGGCTCTTGTGGTCCGTGTATTTTTCACACTTTCCACCATACAGGTAGTGTCTCCATATCTTCAGAGCGTGAACAACGGCTGCTAACTCCAAGTCATGCGTATGATAGTTCTGTTCATGCGCTTTAGTTGGCGTGACGCGTACGCAATGACCTTCCCATTCTGCATAAGGACACAGCCCAATCCTGATAAGGATGCGATGGTGTAGATCACGAATCCTTCCGACCCATCGGGAATAGTCAGTACCGGTGAGGAGGTTAACCTCTTTTTCAGTTCTTGAAAACTTTCCTCACAGGTAGACGTCCAGGCAAACTTTTCATTCTTCTTGGTCAAGTGTGTCAGCGATTTCGCAATGCGTGAGAAATTCTGGATGAATCTTCGGTAGTATCCTGCCAGTCCTAGGAAACTTCTTATTTCGTTGACATTCATTGGGGCCCTCCAGTCTACTATGGCTTCCAACTTTGCAGGATCCATTTCAATTCCCTTTGCCGAGATTATGTGACCTAGGAACATCACTCGGTCAATCCAGAATTTGCACTTGCTAAACTTGGCATATAATTTTTCACGTCTCAGCGTCTCCAAAACAGTCCTGAAATGCTCTTCATGTTGTGTTCGGTCCTTTGAGTAAATCAGTATATCATCGATGAATACAATGATGAATTTGTCCAAGTATTGGTTGAATACTCGGTTCATCAAATCAATGAAAACTGCGGGTGCATTTATCACTCTGAAAGGCATCACTGTGAACTCATAGTGTCCATACCGTGTTCTGAAAGCCGTCTTTGGAATATCACTTCCCTTGTCTTTCAGTTGGTGATAGCCCGATCTTAGATCGATCTTTGAGAATACTGACGCATGTTTCAGTTGGTCAAATAAGTCCTTGATTCTGGGGAGAGGATACTTGTTCTTGATGGTTAACTGGTTTATCCCTCTGTAATCGATACACATTCTGAGTGATCCATCTTTCTTCTTCACAAAGAGTACAGGTGCTCCCCAAGGCGATATGCTCAGACGAAAATACTTCTTATCCATCAGTTCCTGCAGTTGCTCTTTTAATTCTTGTAACTCCTTAGGTGCCATTCTGTACGGCACCTTTGACACGGGTGCAGCACCGGGTGTCAAGTCAATTGTGAATTCTACTTGGCGATCTGGGGGTAATCAAGACAATCCTTCAGGGAATACGTCGGGATATTCGTTTAGGATTCACACTTCAACTGGCGATTTCGTGTCCTTAGTCGTTGCGGAGAGGTTGACTAGGTATCCCTGGCAATTCCCCCTTTGTAGTAGCTTGGCAGCTTGCATTGCGGAGATTAACCTCACAACAGTCGTGGTCTTCGTTCCCTGAAAGGTGAAACGTTTGGCCATCCATCGTTTCGAAATATATTTCCCTTTCCGAACACCTTATGATAGCTTTGTTTTGTCTTAACCAATCTATCCCTAGGATTATGTCAAAATTTTTCATCTTTAGGACATAAAGATCGGTTTTTATCTTGTGTTCGCCTATCTCTATGTTCACACTCCTTACTTGTTCCTGAATGTTTAGTGTATCACCGGATGGAATACTTACATTCAAAGATTCACTATTAACACTTTTCAACTTAAGGTTTTTCTTAAACCTTTCAGACATAAAGGAGTGTGATGCTCCAGTATCAAACAATACGTGGGCATGCAAACCAGAAATTAGTAACGTACCTGCCATTATCTCATTAAGAGTAGGGTCTTCCATGCCCTCCTCTTCCATTATTGCATTCACCTGACCTCGTCCCCTCTGCGGTTGAGTGGGAAAATTCCCTCTCGGTGGTCCAGGTGGGCGGTAGTTACCGTTCGGGGGTCCCGGCAGACGAAAGTTGTTTGCCGGTTGCTGGCGGTTCTGATTCCTTATTTCAGGTGGGGGTCCATTAGCAGGCTGGGGGCATTCATGAGCCTTGTGTCCCGGCTGGTGGCACCTGAAACACGTGCCAGTCCCTTTGTAGCACGGTCCCACATGTGACCTTCTACAGGTCGAGCAGACAGGCAGGCGCCTCGCTCCAGGCTGAACAGTAGAGTTATTCCCCCTCTGTGGTTGGTTCGTGTCCTTCTTGAAATTTAGGAACCAGTTCCTATTCGCCGCTAAGGCAGGTGGAGTATGCTTGAACTTCAGTCCTAAACTGATGGACATAATCAGTGCACGGTCGAACACTTCACCGTAGCTGGGGAGCTTCAGTCCAGCTACAACCCCTCCGATCTCAGGCCTCAGGCCTCTCTCGAATCTTCTTGCTTTCCTCTAGTCCATCTCCACCTGATGTGGAGCATAACGAGATAGCTTGTTGAACTACTTCTTGTACTCAGTGACCGAGAGAGTTCCTTGTTTGAGGTTCACAAATTCAACCTTCTTTCGGTCCCGAAGGGCCTGTGGAAAGTATCTCCTCGTCACTGCTCGCTTGAAATCCTCCCAAGTGAAGGATTCCCTCTCGCCGGGCGCCATGGTACGCTCATGGGCTTCCCACCACTGGGCAGCATCCTCCGCCAACTGGAATTGGGCACATGACACTTTCTGGGCCTCTGTCACAGTCATGTGGCAGAAAATTCGTTCCATCTCGGCTATCCATTCTTCGGTCTCCACGGGTCCTTCACTTCCCTTCAGGCGGGGTGGCTATAACCATCAAAATTGTTCGACAGTGGAGTTCGTGTGAGGGTGATGGAGAAGTGCATGAGCAGGTGGTGGGGGTGGTACTTGCTGCTGCATGAACATCTTTAGGGAGCTGAAGAACTCCCGTGGCATATCGGCTCCGGACGTGGCGGGTGGAGCCTCGCATCCTACGGAACCTTCAGACGGTTCCCTATTTGCACATGGTTCCTTCTGCGTGGTGCCGTCCTAAAGAAAAGTTTAGGAGAAGAAAATATTAATTCATATAGGTATGATAAAATTCAAAACAAGAGAATCCTACATATAACAACATGGTATTAAATCAATCATGCATGGGAGAGCAAGTAAACTAGAATGTACTGTCTAGATCAGCAGCACGATAGTCGGGCTCGACGATGCATGTTAGGAAAACAATGACACACATTGTAAACATTGAGATAAACATAACGGATATAATAGAGTGTCCCACAAAAGAAAACACGTCAGACTATAGTATGCATACATTAAAAAGAGAAAGGCAAGTTCTCAAGGTCAAACGGAGAGAAACGGGTCTCCAACAAAATTCAAAAGGTGCGAGACTTCGAAAATATATCAGCATAACATTAAAATAAGTTGAGTAATATATATATATACGACAAACTAAAAGCAGGCACACAGGCCGCTACAAAATAACGGTTCAGTAGCAAAAGGGGTTCGAACTAGGTCGACCACAAGTCTCCTAATTCTATTACATCACCCGGGAATTTATCCCCAAAAACTAAGTACAAAATGCATCTACTGTGTCAGATCAATCTGTGGCGGAGCAAGTGTCGGGGTGGCGGCTCGGCCCTGCCTCAGCATCATTGGTTCTAGCTGCTGGTCCCGTAGTGGGACTATAGTAATTGTCCTCTGATGGATCATCGTCCTGGTCGACGTCGAGGTATGCATCAATTGGGTTTGATGCTACGGGCCCTCCAAATAGCCAGGTCTCCTGCCAGATATCCACGCCTAGATGGCGGTGGATCCTTGCTTCCTTCCGTCTAGCGTTCTCGCGCTCCAACAGGTGGATGGCCTCAAGCTCCAGTCCGGCCTCCCTGTCCTCCAAGGTCCTCTTCTGAGCCCGTACCACCAAGAGCTCGTTCTCTACGACATGTCTCTCCATGCCGATGTTCCCTGATGCTGCCTCATGAAAAGTGGCTCTGGCCATCTCTAGGTTGGACCGTTCGAAGGCCTGGGTAGCTTTGTCGATGCTCTCGAATAGATCGTCCATGAAAGTGGTGAGGCTAGCGCGGTCCGGTGTCTGGGCGTCAGTAGCCCACAATAAGTCGAACACTCCCTGCGCACATGTTAGCCATCGTGGCTGAACTGCGTCCCTCAGGAGGGCTGCAGCCTCCTGCTCGGTCTGAACTAGGCCCTCTAGGAGAGCTCATCCTCTGAAGGTGATGAAATAGTCAGTGAAGTCATAGATAGACTCGCGCTCGCACTGGTACATGCTCTTGAGACGGTGAGTAAAAGTTATACTATCCTCCTAAGGTTCCCGTCTAAAAGAAAGGATCTAGGATCAGTAACAAAGAAGAAAAAGAAGAAAATATTAGTCGTATATAGCATGTAAACAATTTTTGCTCGCAAGAGAGATCGTCACATAAGGTTAACACATGTATTATGAGAAATCAAGTAACATGCGCAAAACGGTATGTAAATCAGGCATCAGTTCCATAGCATATTCTTCTCTTTCCTTGGGGTTTTACTTCTTGGTTGTTCTCACATTTGTAAGGGTTTTATTATGCAATTTCTCACAAGTTAATCACATACCTCGAGGCTCTTCCGGTAAGCTGCGGTAGACAACCTTCCCACTAGTAACATTTTGAATTTATGAAAATTGTCTACTTTCCTAAGTAAACTTTTGAGGTAAGAGAAAGTACGTCATTTGGTCCGGAGTTTTAAACATAGGCTCTGATACCACCTGTAATGCCCCGGAATTCAGAACGTTAACCTCCGAGGTCATAACGCCTTAAACCCGAGTCATCACTTAGTGAACCGTAAAACTGAGCCAGAAAATTTCTTTTAAAAAGGGGACAAACAAATTGAGTTGCAGCGGAAGTAAAACTTAACACAAATTTAAAAATAGGAAGGTAGATAAAAATTAAATACTTAGCATAGAAACATCATTAGTACAAGATCCACGGAGTATTAATTAGACATATTATTCAAATTTAGAAAATAGTTTGTTTATTGAATAAGACAGTGGGGAAAGTGGGTCGTCTACTGCAGCTCCCGGCCCTCAGCATCATAACCTGAAAAAGGGGGTTTATGGGACGTGAGATAAAAATCTCAGCTTGCAACCTGTACGTTGTTATACAGATTGACAGGAATCCAAAATGGTAGAAGCTTTTACTCATTCTCTTTATAACAAAAACTTACTCACGATTCCTTGTTAATAGTTCATACAGTATTCAACATTTATAACATCAAACATATCATTCAACAATCACACTTATGAGTGGCACTGGTAGCGTATACCATGTCCAATCCTGCATCATTCACACAAAATGGGGTGGCACCAGTAGGCGCCCTACCGCGTCCAACCCCCGATAGCTTTCTTATATCCCCTTGCTTCCTTATATCATCGCTTTCTTATCTCCCTGCAAAACCACCAATTCCACCATACGGGACTCATCCCCAAAATCATTGGTACGAGGCCCAACCGATAAACGAGACATATAGTTCATGTCCCAATATTCACAAAACTCATAATAGTACTCACATAATTTTCAGTGCATTGTTTACCAAATCCACAAGTTTCAAAAACATATGTTTTAACAGTGCTTATTTAGTTTGCTTTGAAAACTGTCAATAGTCCATATAACATTATCTAGCTATACATATAGTGTCACCCACCTGACAACTTTTCAAGTAAAGTTTTAACTTCTTGAAAGCTTTTGAACATGGCACGACTTCCAAGCTTCCGAGCTAATCCCAAGGACCTAGCACAGTCCGTTCGTTTAGTCATCATTCATTCTTTTATTTATTAAACGGTTTTGCATCGAATTAAGGGATCTTCGATTAAAAGGGTATTTAGGAGTTAAAAGTTATAAGAGTTCATTTTGAGTTTGACATGGGTGTCGAAACTCGATTATTGGGGTCGGGTTTACTCATAAAGCTTAATAATACAAGTAAAACATCCAAAATATGTTCACAAAAGAAAACATGAAACATTCAACAACCTAAATTATGCTTGGTTCTAAAAGTATTACCATTCCTTCTTTCTAGTACTACTCATTTGGCATAAAGACATGTAATTATGCATAAATGGAAAAGAGCACTTAGACTTACTGGAAAAATAGGAATTTTTAGTATGTTATACATCTTTTGAAAAGAACCAGAGTTCATCAAGGGCACAAATTCATTTGAGCTAAGGAAATAAGGTACATTTTCGATTTCAGGAAGGGTAATGAAAAGTTCGTCAAAACAGTGCACACTTTAAACTAAAAATCATAACTCACTGGAAAAACGTCTAAAAATTATGAAATTAAAATGTGTTATACAACACTTAAAATTAAGCAACTTTCATTGTGAAACCTAAGACATTTGAGCTAAGGATCGGTACCAGGTTTTTGAGTAAAACAGGTTCGTAAATAAAGTGAACAATACAAAAGAGTCACTGCTCCCAGTTTCACATAGTCTCAGACACACAAATTTCCACGAATTTATTCTCCTTGGAGACAGATCAGATGACAACCAATTTTTAGTATGTCGTTCTATACTTCAAATACTACCTCTAGGAATTTTTCCACGATTTTAAAACATCATTAAATTATCGAAATAGGTTTTCCAAGAATGAGGCAGTAGCACTTCCGAAGTTTCATATACATTTTCGAACTTTCACATATATGGCTAAACATGCTCAAATACACAAGATATCACCAATACAACCTTCACACATGATTTTTCACGGATTAAACAAGCTCAGGGGGGTTCTTAGCATGCCATTTCTAAGGGTTTTCATGCTCAAACAAATTATGATCATAACATCAAGATTAAAGGTCTCATTGGTGCTCACCCTTGTAGTTTCCTTCTTTGGGAGGGGGTTTGAGGGCTCCTGATGGAAACTCCTAATTCTAACACCTTCCTAGATTCAAGATGGTGGAGGAAAGACTCCTTCTTGGGGTGGTGATGATCGGCCAAGAGCAAGAAAAGAGGGGAAAGCTCCTTCTTCCTTCAAACTCTCAAACTCTCCCAACTCTCTCCATTTTCCTCAATGTGTTTTCTTCTTGTGGATCAAAAATGTCAAGACCAAACTTGGAATGGGGAGAAGGGGTATATATATAGAGAAAAGGGGGGGGGGTCGGCCAAGGTGGTAAGAAAGGGGAGGAATGTAATGATGGGGGTTAGTAACATGTCACATAGGAAGTATGGCTCTAATAGTGTTCCCATTAAATGGGGAAATCCTACTTTATGATTTTGGTTAATTGCCTTGCAGGTTTTTGGACGAAAATGGGGGATTCATTGCAGATTTTGGGCTGCCAATTATGGTAGCCTTGATTCTAGACGCGATTTGGGTTCCGTCGGTGTATTTTCTGTGATTTTCGGTTCAGTTTTTGGTTCCGAAAATTATTTTAAACGTGCCGTTAAACTCGCACGATTTTTAGGATTCCATTTGAAGTTCTCCTTTATCATTTTGAATTATTTAAATTTTTTGACATTATTAACGGGTCTATTTTACGGATAAAAATCCAAAAGTGCTAGTTGGGTTTTTCGGCTCGAAAAGCTCGTCTGTCACCTGAAAAATTTAGAAACTTGTACATATATTTTTAAAAACAAGTATAACATTTAAACACATTAGGAAAAATAAACAAATAAGTCCTAAATGGATTCGGGTTGCTACAAACACTATTTAACTTGGAGTGACTTGTTTAGGTTCTGTTGATTCAGTACATAAGAGTCTTCAGGATCTCCTGATCTTCAGGTTCTTCTGATCTTCAGATTCTTCTGATGTTCAGGTTCTTCAAGTCTTCAGGATATGCTGATCCTTCAATATGGTTTAGGTCTCCAGTATAGTTTGATCTTCAGGATGCTTCTGATCTTCAGATAAAACATTAAAACCTATTCTAACCTGAACTATGTCTGTTGACTATACATGGTGCAGATCGTCCTGATAATTTGAAACCTGATCATATACTATCAAGATCATCCTGAAACATGTCATACTCAGGGGTTTTAGGATCTAATCAAAATCTTTATTAAATTCATCTCCCAACAATTTCCCCCTTTTTGATGATGCCAAAACCATCTTGTTATAAGCTTGCAAACAGAAATATACCTAACATCTATTCAGGTTTCAATTTATAAAGCAAGTAAAATAAGTACGACAACCATCAAGATATCAGTAAGATAATGAGATATTATCTTTTGATCATCAGAAAATCAGTAGATTTTTCATTGAAGTTAAGAAACCATAAGTACAGATTACAATGGTGTTCAGGATTCTACTGATAACAAAATAGACAAACAAGGAAAAAAAATAAGATACATCATTCCTCTTCAGATTCGATCTCATCAGCTGGCGGCTTCGGGTTGAAGTGGTCGATCTTCAATTATTCTCTCTTTCTAAGAGTCTCAGCATCATTACCAGTCAGGCCCATATACTCTGCCTGTTCCACAAAGTTAACATGGATGAAATCGTAATTAACCAATCCATTCTTGCATATTGGCGGAGGGTACTTGATAATTCCAGGAGCTTTTTGCTGAAAACCCAAGGTGTCAAATATGTTAAAACTATTTCTGGCAAACATCAGTGTAGTTCTGAAGCAGATAGGCGACGAATGCTTCATCTCTGTCAGCATTGGACTCGGACCAGTTCAGCAACACATCATTGTTGAACACAAACTCTCTCTAGGCCGTTTCCCATCAATCATTCATCTCTATTGGCATCCACTTATCAATGTGGGGCCACTGCCTCTTCCTTGGCTTCGTTCCTCTCCTCCTCGGAATCATCCTCTGAAAACCTCCAAGTTTTCTCTTTGCCTCCTCCCTTTCCTTCCTGGTCATTTCTGACACTGATACTGAGACTGTGACCTTCCTCTTCTTTTCAGCGTCCAAGGCTTTAACTGTGTTGTGCCAGTCCCAGTTCAGCCTTTTGGTGGACACGTCATACTCACCAAATCCTTCCTTAAAAAGGTCATCAACATCAGATTCTTTCTCTTTCTCGGCCAGTTCAAGTGCAACCTCCTCAACATCTTCATCAAACCTAATAACCAATTGTCTCTGAGTAGGCTTCCTCATGATTGGCTTAACACGATGCTTGGACTTTAGAGGTTTTTCTACAAATGCAGCACGCTTCTTCTGCGGAATCAGGATACGATAAGCTTCCCCCTGCTTACTGGATTCATAAGTCCTCTGCCTCTTCGTCCTTTCCTCTAAAACCTCCATTGCAGCCTCAGGATGAATTACTATTTCAGGCTCTTTTCGCTTTCCTCTCCGAATCTCAGTGAGAGCCTCTTCAGTTGATTTTTCAATTTGTGGCAAGGCAGCAAACTTGTTGTAACTTTTCCCCTTTTTGGCATCATAGTTTGCTATCAGCTCGGAAAGGGTTCTGTCTAGAGCTGTTCTCTGCCAATCGACCTAACCTCTGCAGCCACATGAAAGTGTTCATCCTGAATGCGTTTCAACATATTTAGCCCGGTACTGGTGTCTTCAGCAAGACCACCGTAAGTTGTCTTCATTTTCTCCATCAAGGAGTTGCTCATTGCATCTACCGCTGACCTGATCATCTCCTCAGCCTTGGATTTCAGAAAATCCTCAAGAGCTTTGGATTTCAGATCAAACTGTCTCTCTATCTCATCCTTCATCTCTTTAGCCACATCATCCAACCTTGTACTGAAAGAAGTAAACTTACTATCAATTGAAGTAGATAGTGAAGTTACCTGAGCAGGTGTAAACATGGATGTGCTAATTGTCCAGATGAAGTCACCCTGAGAAACCTGTGCCTCAGTAAGCTTTGACACTTTATTAACTAGAGGTTCGAGCTTTGCCATTTGATTAATCATTAGCTCAAACATAGTTAGTTTCTCCAGAATGGGTGTGAGATCAACGGTTGGCTGTGGGATTGGAATCTCCTCTTCTGCCTCTGTCTGAAGCTCAATTTCAATTGCTTCAGTAGGTTTTGTTGCAAGCTCCTGAGGGGCTTCTCCGAACGGAATCACCTGAAGTTCAGGAACTTCCTGAGCTTCTTCCCCCTGATCAGATGTTCGAGCCTCAGCAACTTTCTGACTACCCTCAGCAGTGTCCTGATCAGTGCGATCTTTGTCCTGAGCCTCAACAGGCCCTTCAGGCTGATCAATAGTCTGTCTCTCAGCTACCTTTTTCAGGACAAGTTCTTCAAACTCAGCAACCTTAATCCTTAGCCTCCTCTTCCCAAGGCCTGAAAATGCATCCAACTCTGCCATTTCTTCAGCCCAGAAATCTTCACCTCTGAAGTTTCCTATCCGCAACATCATGGCAAAGGATTGATTTATGATCAGCATGGCAGTTTTCAGCCTGATAAACATATCCTGAAGGTCAGGATAGTTTGGAAGGATTGGAAATTTGTCAAGTACAAATCTCTCAACTTTAAGTCTCCACTCCCTTTCTTCAGCTTCACCTTTCCTGAGTTCAGGAACAGGTGATTCTTCCTCAGAGATAGAATGAGCCTCTGAAGGTATGGAATTTTTTTGCTCTGAGGGGTGAATGGTCGGGATCTGTATTTGGCTAACTTCAACAGGTTATTGGGAACCTGTGAAGATTTCTCTCTTAATCCTGTCATCTCCAATACTCGTGCTGAGCACCTCAGTAAAAACATCTTCCTCCCTCACTGTCTCATGGATTTCTCCAGCTTCAGTCTCAGCGGCCTCTGAGATGGCTTTTACAAGAGTATCAAGAGGAGATTTTTCTCCTTCAGCAACTTCACTCACCTTCCTCAACTTTTTCTTCCTCTTTTGCTCCTCCTGAGCCTTCTTCTTCTTTTCACCAGATTCTCTTTTAACTTTCAGGAGCTCAAGTGCTTTTTTTCTTTTATCTGGCTCCTCTTCGACCTTTTCAGTCACTTTCTTGCCTCTGGTACGGGTGATATCAGCAATAGGAATCCTATCCTGATCTGACTCCGAGCTTTCCACCTCAACCTGCTCTGTTTCCTGTTCGGGCTCTTCCGGGACAGCCTGCTCCTCAGGCTCATCCTGAGCAGTAGAACTCGTAGTTTGAGAAGTTGCTTGTCTTCTCTTTTGTGACTTTGATCTTCGAAACATGATTCTGTTTTGATTGAAAGCTGTACCAATTAAGAAAAACATGTTCTTTCTCGACAAGGTTTCCAGGAGATAGCTTATCTTCATAGCAAACAACACTTTTCCAGCTTTGATGAACGTTCCTTTGTCATACTTAATCTTCTGTTTTTGACTAAGTATACAACTCACCAAGAACTTTAACCAGTTAAAATCTTTTGTCTGTGAATCCTCAATAGCAGCCATTAAACTCAACTTATTCCGGCTAACCTGCTCTAAACTCCCAGAAGTGCTCATCAAACACTTCGCCACAATATCGATGAGGACTCGATAAACTGGTTTTAGACATTTTTTGTTCAAGGCTCCCTTCAACTCGACCTTTGAAATAGAAAATCTATCTAAAATCTCCTGCTCTCTCCCAATCATGTAACTTGCAGGATCATCTCCTCTATCATTTAACTCAAAAACATCATTAATGTTGGTTAAAGATAACCGTACTTCTTTCGAAGTAACCACCTCGGCTTTGGACTTTGCATACATCCCAAAGCTGATTTGTGAGACCAAGACTCCGTTGGTGTCCTCTCGCAGATTGATAACAAACTGCAACACCTCCTGTGACAGTTCCAGTTCCGGTTTGTTGCCGACCAACCTTCCCAAGTGTGCAAGTCGAAGCATATGCAGCGCTTCTTCCTCTACAGGCGTGCACTTGTTGTCGTCCATTTCCACTACATGCTCGAAATAAGGTTTCTCCATTTATGTGAGATTCCTTATCATTCCATGGCTTGGAAACTCCATTTGAAGATTTTTTTGGTTTTGAGTATACGGAGGGTTTGGAAAGTTTGATCGTTTTTGTAGGGAAATGAAGAGTGTAAAATGATAAGTGTTTGGAGGCGAAGGGGTATATATATAATCTGTAGGGATAGATCAATGGTTGAGATTAGATCCGAATAAACGGCTAAGATTTATTCTGGGGCTTGATATAATCTCAAGATTTATTTGCTATTAATAGCAAATAAGCAGTAAAGCATTTTAGTGGCAGCAAAATAGGGTGACAAAATGATGAAATACATTAATCGAGATAATCCCTTGATGTCCTGCCAAAATTTTAGCCAATAGGAATTTTTTAAACATTCCCGCTAAAAGTTCATGTAACTTGTATTTATTTCAAATGATTACTGACTGAAATAAATGCTTTGTGAGTAAATGCATGCATCAAATGCTCTTCAGGATTAATTGAATACTTAATCCTTACTGAATTATGACCTTGACAAAAATCGTCCTGATTCTCAGTTTCCATCCTGAGTAATTTTCGTCCTGAGTTTTTCTTACTGAAAAACTTCATGCATCTAAAGAATTTCTCTCTTCAGGATAAATTACTCACCTAGATCCAACATACCTAATTTAATTGATAGTTCCTAAAATCTTGACTCAGCCAAAGGCTTAGTAAGAATATCAGCTCTCTGTTTATCAGTATGAATTTTCTCCATCCTGATGTCTTTCTTCTCTACATGGTCTCTGTTTATCAGTACAGGATTTTGTGATATAGCAATAGCAATGTTGTTGTCATAGAAAATAGGAACTTCTTTGACCATGACCTTATAATCTCTCAATTGTTGCCTTAGCCAAATAATCTGTGCACAACAACTTCCTGCAGCCATGTATTCAGCTTCAGTAGTACTAGTTGCTACTGAGGTATGTTTCTTTGAAAACCGTGATATCAATTTGCTTCCTAGAAATTGACAAGTTCCTGAAGCGGATTTCCTGTCAATTCTGCAACCACCATAATCAGCATCTAAATAACCAGTTAATTCAAGATTATCATCAGTTGGATACCATAATCCTCTATTCACTGTGCCCTTTAGATACCTTAGTATATTCTTGGCAGCTTCCGTGTGACTAGTCTTAGGATTAGCTTGGTATCTTGCACATATCCCAACAGCAAGTAGACCTGACATTACTTTTGCTGTTGGGATCAACTGGTTGGATCAACTAATTTGATCAACTGATTTGATCAACCAGTTGATCCATCTTGTAATGTCAGGATGAAAGGATCAACTGCAAAAGTAATATCCTGATCAACTGATTTGCCTTCACGATCAAGATCCATCTTGTAGTTAGTATTCACGGGGATTCTAACTGCATTGCAATTCTGAATACCATACTTGGCAATCAGATCTCTTGTATATTTTGCCTGATTGATGAAAATTCCTTCTTTAGATCGTTTTACCTGAAGTCCTAGAAAGAAATTCATCTCCCCCATCATTGACATCTCAAACTTACCTTTCATCAGTGTAGAAAACTTCTCACACAACTGATGATTTGGGGATCCAAAGCTAATGTCATTCACATATATCTGAACAAGTAAGATATCTTTCCCATCTTCTATCCTGAACAAGGTTCTATCCACAGTCCCTTTGGTAAAACCATGATCAGTAAGAAAATGAGATAGAGTATCATACCATGCTCTAGGTGCTTACTTTAGACCATAAGGCTTTCCTGAGCCTGTAAACTTGGTCATTCTTGCAGAAGCCAGGAGGTTGTTCCACATAAACCTCTTCTTTAAGCACTCCGTTCAGAAATGCACTTTTTACATCCATCTGATATACCTTAAATTTCATGTGAGCAGCATATGCAAGAAACAATCCAATGGCTTCTAGTCTTGCAACTGGTGCAAAGGTTTCATCATAATCCAAGCCTTCTTCTTGGGAATAACCTTGTGCAACTAGCCTTGCCTTGTTCCTTACAATGACATTATTCTCATCTCTTTTATTCTTGAGATCTATTCTGAGAGTAGCATGCAGTGTTGATTGCTTCCGCCCAAAATCTCTTAGGAATGTCAGCTTCAGCAATCATTGTTCTTGCAGCTTCTTCCAGAGTCCTGTTTCTCCTTTCAGCAACACCATTTTGTTGTGGTGTCCTTGCAGCTGATGTTTCATGAGTTATTCCATTTGCTGTATAATAATCAGATATAATATGATTGATAAATTAAGTGTCTTTGTCTGATCTGATTTTGACCACACTCAGATTCTTTTCAGTACTGAGTCTTTTCAGTAAATTTGGCAGTTTGGTCTGAGTTTCTTTCTTACTGAGTAAGAAAATGACCCATGTATATCTTGAGTAGTCATCAACTACTACCAATGTATATTTCCTGCCATTAGTACTCACAAGTGTTAGTGCACCAAAGATATCCATATGTAACAATTGAAGTATTCTATCAGTAGACACTTCTACTTTACTTTTAAATGATGCTTTAATTTGTTTGCCTTCCTGACAAGCATCACAAACATGATCTTTACTGAACACTTCATTAGGTAACCCCCTCACAAGTGCTAATCTTGCAAGTTTGTTCAGGGTTTTGAAGTTCAAATGGTTCAGTCTTTTGTGCCATAACCAACTGGTTTCAGTAGCCTTTTTGGCCATTAAGCATGTGTCCGTAGGAGTAAGTTTCCAATCAGCAAGATACACATTTACTTTTCTAGTACCAGTTAGTAATACTTGTTGTGAAACATTATATTTCACATAGCACAAGTTCTTTGAGAATTCAACACTGAATCCTTTATCACAAAATTGACTGATAGAAAGCAAGTTATGCTTTAAACCAGACATATATGATACACCATGGATATGAACAGTGTCAATTTCAAGAGTTCCATATCCTTCTGTCTGTCCTTTGGAATTATCTCCAAAAGTTATTTGAGGGCCTTTCTGTTCAACATAGTCAGTGAGCAAATATTTGTATCCTGTCATGTGTCTTGAGCATCCACTGTCCAAGTACCATGCAGCAGGTGCAACTTTAGTTCCACTCATCAGGGATATGTTGTCTTCATTCAGCTTAGTGCCCTTATCCTTCACCTACAAAACAAGTTAGGCCTTAGGTACCCATTTGGTGTAGGGTCCTACCAGGTTAGTTGTACCTTTTGGAACCCAAATCTGCCTGATAACTCTAATGACTTTAGAGTGGCTGATTTGTCTTCCATAAACATCTACATACACATTCACCACCCTAGGTGCCTTGGAAGTATCCTGTGTATGAGTGCCAGCCTTAGCATGAACATGAGCCTTTGAATTTTTCTTGGGTTCAGGCCTTTTGTTCCATTGCTTTTGCTTTGGTGCAGCTGATCTCTGTCTCTGCTGACTTGGGTTCAGGAAACCTTTACCCTTAGGCAAGTGGGGTTTAGGTTGCCTGTACTGAAATTGTGGTCTTTCAGTATCCTGAGGACTTGGTCTCCTCATCTGAGAATTTCTCTGCTGAGTGTTTCTGTTCTGAGGATTCCTCTGATGATTCAGGGCAGATTTCTTCAGGTTAGTATTCTTAGCCTGAGGTTTTGAAGTACTGGCCTGAGGATTTCCTACTGATTGTACAGATTTTCTAGCCTTTTCCTGAGGTCTGGGCTTTCTTTCCTGAACTCTCAGATTCTCTGAATCCATAGGTCCTTTATCCTTGTCCAAAACACGGGGTTGTTCTTCAATAAGAAGATTAGTACGAACCGCCGGTTTAACAAAGACAGTCTTGGTGCCACTTGTAGAAGCAGCATTCAGAAGATCATGTGAGGTTCCCCCTGGAATATATCCTAATCCAGTCTTTATAGTTGCAGGTCTTTGATAACTCTAAATTTCATCTATTGCTTTAGATGCTGAATTCAATAGAGCTAATTTTTTCTACAAACTATCCTCACTCTTCTTTAGAGTTTCATGTTTCTCAAAGTGGTCATTGAACTCAGTTCTGATAAGCTGATTTTCTTCAGTGGATTTCTCAAACTTTCCTTTTAGGGCCTCTACCACCTTCTCTTTCTCTGAGAGTTGTACTTTCAGAACATCAAGTTCATCAGTTACTCCCATCAATTGAGAAGTGATCTCAGTGGCATTAGAGTTTTTCCACTTTAGATTCTCAGCAGTCAGCACTTCATTCTGCTCTTGAGTTTCTATGAACAGTTCTTGCAACACAGAATAGTCCTTCATTAGATTCTCAAAATAACCCATCAGGTCAAAATTACTGGTTACAGATGAACTTGATAACTCAGGTGCTTGTGTAGGAGCAGCAACAGAGATAGAAGAATTTACCTACTCCATAGCAACAAGGCAGACATCATCACTATCATTGTCTGAGAACATCTCTTCGGAAGAGCTGGATCATTCCTCAGAATGTTCTTCTTCAGCAACCATTGCCTTCTTGCTGGAATACTTCTTGTCTCTTTTGGCTTGCCGATCCTTTCTTTCTTTGGAACTCAACTCTGGACAGTCATCTGGAAGTGACCTAACATCTTGCAGTTGTAGCATCTATTGGTATCATCATCCTGATCATTTTCTTCTTTGGATTTGTAGTCTTTCTTTTTGGATGAGGATCCTTCAGCTTTGTAGTCTTTCTTTTTCTCAGTAGACTTTTCTTCAGCTTCTGAATTGTTCCTGTTCCTTTACCTGGTATTTTTATAATACCTTTTGTACTTTCCAAATCTGTGATTCATTTTCTCAAACCTTCTTTCAATTAAGGCAATTGTCTCATCTTTTTCATTCTGCACTTTGTTAGATGAAGTTTCAGGTTCTTTAAAATTATAGATTTTACCTTGTGCTTTGAAAGCCACATTTTTGTTAGATGAAGTATCATCTTTGCTGTCAGCTTTCTTAGTTTTCTTATCAATTACAAATTCATATGCTTTCAACCCAGAGAAAACTTGTTGATATGGCATAGAAGCAATATCTTTGGTGTTTTCAATCACAACAGCATGAATATCCCATTTCTTAGAGAGTCCTCTGAGAATTTTCAGATCAATTTCTCTTTTAGGATACTTTTTCCCAAGAGCACTTAGATCATTCATAATGCTAGTGAATCTGACTTCAAGTCTTTCAATAGATTCACCATCTTCCATTTCAAAACCATCAAATTTGGTAATAGCCACAGATAGTTTGTTTTCTTTGATATGATCAGTGCCTTGATACATTATAGCAAGTGTGTCCCAAATGTCTTTGGCAGTTTCACAGTGAGAAATCATTCCCATAAAAACATCATCAATAGTGCTATATAGAGTATCATTAGCAATGTAATCCAAGTTAACCACCTTCCTTTCTTCAGGAGTAAGCTGATCATCGGATTGAGGGAATTCATCCCTTGGATCATCTTTTTCAGCATCAGTAGATCTAGGATTAACAACCTTAAACTCAAAAGGTCCTTAAGACACAACTCTCCACATTCTCTCATATTTAGAGTACAAGTGTGCCTGCATTCTCAATCTCTATAGATCATAATTCTCAACTGAGAACATAGGTAGTTTCTTAGAAGACATGATGAAATGGCCTTGTAAGATATCAGCGGTAAGATCTATTCAGTAGACCACCAACGTCTCTAAGTAAACAAGACTATGGCTACCAAAGCAAGTGGTCAGTTAGAACCACTGCTCTGATACCACTTGTTGGTCCCGGTGTAAACGAGTGTCACACGTGTATGGGGGGGAATACACGTGTGTAGTGATTTTTCAACATTTAAAACTTTTACTGAAATCAGTGAGTCAGGTTGTCCTGATTTTCAGTCCTGAGAAGCACAAATTGCCATGAGTCAAAGTCTACTATGACAATAACACTGAGCGGCGTTCAGGGACTTCAAATTAACTCATTGTTCCTGATTTTTCTCAGAGTCCAAATAAGCTTGGAGTAGATACTAATCATACTGACTACTCAGGAGAGTTTATCAGTTTGACAACTATCTATACTAACTTATTTAGGGTGCGGAAAGTGTAGGCCCTAAGTTTATATTCGTTTTACTTTGCTGAAAATCTTTCCTTAACGAAACAATGGTTAAGGCTGTGATCAAGTTAATGCAAGTTCAGTGGATTGATACCAACTAAATATTAGAAATGCTTTCAGTGAAATATGCAACAAGTAATAATGCAAAGCAGAAGGCAAATAACACAGCAAGTTATAGTGGTTCAGAGGCTCAAGCTCCTACGTCCACTCTCTCTGATCTTCAGAGAAATTCCTTAACTCACTACTTCAACTACCTCAGGCGTTCAGACTGAACTCAATAGCTTACTAACTTTGTACTACAAGTTTTCAGGCTGAACTACTGCAGCTTACTAACTCAACACACACAAGCGTTCAGACTGAACAATCAGCTTACTAACTTCTCCTCTAGAATCTTCAGACTGAACACAACAGCTTACTAACTCTTTACAACTCGCTCACTTCCAACTACTACACATACAAATTTCCTAATCAAAGGGTTTGGGTTTGGTTGGTTTTCAACTAAGATGAGATATCCTTTTACAATGAGAACACAAGTAAAAAGCTAGGATATCTCGAACTAAGCTTTGGATAAGATCTTAAATCTAGGCATAGTAAATGAGCTCTCTTCAAAGATGAAACACTTGGGAAATTCTAAGGGTTTCGAGTGCTTCACAAGAATGTTTGAATACGAATGAGCTCTGTGAGTTGCTTTGATTTCCCGTAACCTTGAAGTGTTCAAGGGGTCTGGTATTTTTAGGCAACTCTCAAGAAGTCTTCGTTTGAAAAACTATCCATTGGAGAGATATCATCTCGGGTTTCTTCTTTGAGTATATGGTGAACGACTTCATTAGGGTTTGAATGAGTCCTTGCATGTTTTAGGAAATATCCAGAAAGTAGCCAATCACCAATTTCTGTGAACAAGAGAAATATTTTTGCTGACATTCTTCAGAGAAATGTCGCTTTCAGTGTCAGAAAAGTAAGCTGTTGTCGCCTCCTCATTGGTCGACATCTTCCTTTGAACAGAGACAACAAAAATGGCTCTTTTTGTCAACCAATACTGAGTTGATACTTTCCTTAGTGTTCACGAACGTATAACATTCTCTTTGCATGTACTCAGAATGAACAAACACTATTTAACTTGGAGTGACTTGTTCATGTTCTATTGATTCAGTACATAAGAGTCTTCAAGATCAACTGATCTTCAGGTTCTTCTGATCTTCAGATTCTTCTGATCTTCAGGTTCTTCAATTCTTCAGGTTTCTGTAAGGCTTCAGGATATATTGATCCTTCAGTATGGTTTAGGTCTTGAGTATAGTTTGATCTTCAGGATGCTTTTGATCTTCAGATAAAACATTGAAACCTATTATAACCTGAACTATGTCTGCTGACTATACATGGTGCAGATCGTCCTGATAATTTGAAACCTGATCATATGCTATCAAGATCATCCTGAAACATGTCATACTCGGGGTTTTGGGATCTAATAAAAATCTTTATTAAATTCATCTCCCAACATTCCACCATCCCTCTAGAACTCTATCGCCGGCCCTCCAGAACTTTGCCGCCGTAACCCCAAAACTTCGGAAGCTGCCGCCATCCCTCCTGAACTTCGGACATTGCCGCCAACCCTCCAGGACTTGGGATGTTGCATGTGCATGGGACGTGTCGCTGTCCCTCAAGAACATCAAACATTGCAGCCATCCTTCCAGAACTTGGCATGTTGCAGTCGTCCTTCTAGAACATGGGACGTGCCACTATCCCTCAAGAACTTGGGACGTTGCCTTTGTCCCTCCAAAACTTGGGATGTTGTTGCCGTCCCTCCAGAACTTGGAACGTTGCCGTCGTCCCTCCAGAATTGGGATGTTGCCGCCGTGCCTCCAGAACTTGGGATGTGGCCGCCGTCCTTCCAAAACTTGGAACGTTACCGCCGTCCCTCCAGAACTTGGGACGTTGCCGCCTTCCCTCCAATACTTAGGAAGTGGCCCCCATCCCTCCATAATTTGGGACATTGTTGACATCCCTCCAGAGCTTGGGATGTTGCCGCCGTCCATCTAGAACTCTGTCGCCGTCCCTCCAGAACTTTTCCACCATCACTCCAAAACTTAGAATGTTGCCGCTGTCCCTCCAGGCCTGGGGATGTTGCCACCGTCCCTCCAGAACTTGGGAAGTTGCCAACGTCCCTCCAAATATTGGACGTTGCCGCAGTCCCTCCAAAACACAGAACATTGCTGCATTCCCTCCAGAACTTTAGACGTTGCATGTGCATAGGACGCTACCGCCGTCCCTCCAGAACTTGGGACATTGTCGCCATCCCTCCTGAACTTGGGGTGTTGCCGCTTTCCCTCCAAAACTTGAGGCGTTGCCGCCTTCCCTCCAGAACTTTGACGCCATCACTCCAGAACTTGGGACGTTGCCGCCGTCCCTCCAGACCTTGGGATGTTGCCGCAGTCCCTCCAAAACTTGGAACGTTGCCGCATTACCTCCAGAACATTGGACGTTGCATGTGCATGGGACGCTACCGCCGTCCATCCAGAACTTGGGACGTTGCCGCCATCCCTCCTGAACTTGGGGCATTGCCGCCTTCCCTCCAGAAATGGGACGTTGCCGCCGTCACTCCAGAACTTGGGACGTTGCCTCCATCCCTCTAGAATTTGGGACGTTGCTTCTATTCCTCCAGAGCTTGGGATGTTGCCGTCGTCTCTCCAGAACTTTGGACTTTGTCGCCATCCCTAAAGAACTTTGAACATTGCCACTGTCCCTCCTGGACTTGGGACATTGCCGTCATCCCTCCAGGAATTGGGACGTTGATGTTATCCCTCCAGAACTTGGGACATTGCATGTGCATGGGACGTTGCTGCAGTCCCTCCAGAACTTGGGACGTTACCGCCGTCCCTCCAAAACTTAGGACGTTACATGTGCATGGGACATTGCCGTAGTCCCTCCAGAACTTGGGATGTTGCCGCCATCCCTCCAGAACATTGGACGTTGCTGCCGTCCTTCCAAAACTTGGGACGTTGCCGCCGTCCCTCCAAAACTTGGGACGTTGCCCCCGTCCCTCCAGAATTTGGGACATTGCTGACGTCCCTCCAGTGCTTGGGCTGTTACCACCGTCCCTCTAGAACTCTATAGCCATCACTCCAGAACTTTCCATCGTCACTCCAAAACTTGGGACGTTGCCGCCATCCTTCCAGACCTTGCCGCCATCCCTCCAGAACTTTGCTGTCGTCTCTCCAGAATTTGGGATGTTGTTGCCATTCCTCCAGAGCTTGGAATGTTGCCACTGTTGATGTATACTGTAAAGAAAACTTTTAGTGAGCTTTTGTGGATGTATATTCAATTTCCTGATTATCTGAAATAAATGGTTTTTCACATTATTACGTTCTTATAAATTGCTTATGTGTCTGCTTATCTTATATTGTAGACAATGTGGTTGGTTTGTAGTCACGCAGAAGATCACATCGTCAAGTTCCTTATAAGATATAAATAGTATTCACAACTGAGATAGTTCTGGACATAACTATTGGTTTAAGTTGTAGTATAAACTTGTTGGTTGCTTGTCTTGGCCATTAGTTTATACTAGTGCGCTATGTCGTATTGATTGGGTCACAGATAAGACATGTTCTTCTATTCTGATTGTTATGAAGAACTAGAGGTCTTGGTGACTTTTTTTATTCTTAACCCTAAGTGTGGTATTTAGATATGTGGGGTGCTTGTTCACTACTTTGATTTACTATAGGTGAGAATCTTGATAGATTCTTCATGCTCCGTATTTTGGGTAGTGATATCGCTCGCATGATGTCTATTTACTGGCATTAGGGCACCGTGTCCTGGACATCCAGGATGATGACGTCCCCTTGAGGAAACTCATAAAGAACTGTCGTATTAAACCCTGCAGGTGGATTTAATCCGTACGACAACAAAGTTTGAGTGGTACTACTCAAGGTGCGATATCTTTAATAATTAATGGACGTGCGATATCTTTAACACAGGGAATTATAAAGTCTAATAGAAGCCCTCATTCGGTTCGGGATAGGACTGGAGTGCAACATTAATTTTCTAGTGGGATGAATTAATGTTCTGGGCTGAACATAAGAGTATTTGGGTCAAGAAGAAGCCCAAACCCTATACATTCTAGAGGATCCCTAGTCTAGCCCACGAAAACCTATGGAGCATATAGAATGCCCTTGTTCTCATCCAGAACCCTAAGGCACACAAAATCAGATCAAAAACATTGCGGCCAAAACTTAGGATTCTGGACGAGAACAAGGGCCTTAGGGTTTCGAACATTGCCGCCGTTCCTCCTAAACTTTGGACGTTGTCGCCGTCCCTCCAGAACTTGGGACATTGCCGCTGTCTCTCCAGAACATGGGACATTGCCGCCATCCTTCCAAAACATGGGACGTTGCCGCCGTCCCTCAAGAACTTGGGACGTTGCCGCCATCCCTCCAGAACTTGGAACTTAGCCACCGTCCCTCCAGAACTTGGATCATTGTCGCCGTCCCTCCAGAACTTGGCACATTGCCGTCGTCTCTCCAGAACTTGGGACATTGCCTCTCTCTATCCAGAACTTGGGACGTTGCTGCCTTCCCTCCAAAACTTGGTACGTTGCCACCGTCCCTCCAGAACTTGGAATGTTATCGCCGTTTCTTCAGAACTTTGGACATTGCATGTGCATGGGAAGTTACCGCCGTCCCTCCAGAACTTGGGACATTGCCGCCATCCCTCCTAAACATGGGGCATTGCCCTCCAAAACTTGGGACTTTGCCAACGTCCCTCCAGAATTTGGGACATCGCCGCCATCCATCCAGAGCTTGGGACGTTGCCGCCGTCCCTCCAAAACTCTGTCGCAGTCCCTCCAGAACTTTGACGCTGTAACCCCAGAAACTTCAGAAGCTGCCGCCATCGCTACTGAACTTTAGTGGTTGCCGCCATCCCTCCAGGACATGGGACATTGCATGTGCATGGGACAGTGCTACTGTCCCTCTAGAACTTTGGACGTTGCCTCCATCAATGCAGAACTTGGGACGTTGCCGTTGTACCTCGAAAATATGACACGTACCGCTGTCCCTAAAAAAAATTAGACATTGCCGCCGTCCTTCCAGAACTTGGGACGTTGCCGCCGTCCTCCTAGAACATGGGACGTTGCCGCTGTCCTCCTAGAACATGGGACGTGACGCTGTCCCTCAAGAACTTGAAACATGAAACATTGTCACTGTTCTTCCAGAACATGGGATGTTGCCATCTTCCCTCCAGGACTTTGGACGTTGCATGTACATCGGACGCTACCGCCGTCCCTCCAGAACATGAGACGTTGCCGCCATCCCTCCTAAACTTAGGGCGTTGCCGCCTTCCCTCCAAAACTTGGGACATTGCCGATGTCCCCTCCAGAATTTGGGACATTGCTGTCGTCCCTCCAAAGCTTGGGACGTTGCCGCCGTCCCTCCAGAACTCTATCGCCGTCCCTCCAGAACTTTGCCGCCGTAACCCCAAAACTTTGGATGATGCCGCCGTCCCTCCAAAACTTTTCCACCGTAACCCCAAAACTTTGGATGCTGCCACCGTCCCTGCAGAACTTGGGACGTTGCCGCCGTTCCTCGAGGACATGGGACATGCCAATTTCCCTCAAGAACTTTGGACATTGCCGCCGTCCATCCAAAACTTGGGACGTTGCCGCCGTCGTTCTAGAACATGGGACGTGCGCTGTCCCTCAAGAACTTGGGACGTTGCCTTCATCTCTCCAGAACTTGGGACGTTGTCATCGTCCCTCTAGAACTTGAAATGTTGCCGCCGTCCCTCTAGAATTGGGATGTTGCCGTTGTGCCTCCAGAATTGGGATGTTGTTGTCCTGCCTCCAGAACTTGGGATGTTGCCGCCGTCCTTCAAGAACATTGGACATTGCCGCCATCCCTCCAGAACTTGGGACGTTGCCGCAATCCCTCCAAAACTTGGGACGTTGCCCCCGTCCCTCCAGAACATAGGAGGTTGCCGCCGTCCCTCTAGAACTTGAAATGTTGCCGCCGTCCCTCCAGAATTGGGATGTTGCAGCCGGGATTGTGGCAACGTCCCAAGTTCTGGAGGGACTGCGGCAACGTCCCATGCACATGCAATGTCCCAAGTTCTGGAGGGACGACGTCAACGTCCCAATTCTTGAAGTGACGACGTCAACGTCCCAAGTCCAGGAGGTACGACGACAATGTTCGAAGTTCTTTAGTTACGGCGACAAAGTCCAAAGTTCTGGGGAGACGGTGGCAACATCCCAAGCTCTGGAGGAACGACAGCAACCTCCCAAATTCTGGAAGGACGGTGGCAACGTCCCATGTTCTGGAGGGACGGCGGCAAAGTCCCAAGTTCTGGAGAGATGGCGGCAATGTCCCAACATCTGGAGGGACGGCGGCAATGTCCCAAGTTCTAGAGTGACAGCGGCAAAGTTTTGGAGAGAAGGCGGCAACGCCCAAGTTTTGGAGGGAAGGCGGCAACGCCCCAAGTTCAGGAGGGATTGCGGCAACGTCCCATGTTCTGGAGGTACAGCAGTAGCGCCCCATGCACATGCAATGTCTACAGTTCTGGAGGGATAGCGGCAACGTTCCAAGTTCTGGAGGGACGGCGGAAACATCCATTATTTTGGAGGGACGACGGCAACATTTCATGTTCTGGAGGGACGTTGGCAACTTCCCAAGTTCTGGATGGACGACGACAATGTCCCCATGTCTAGAGGGATGGCGGCAACGTCCAAATTTCAGGAGGGACGGCAGCTGCGTACGAAGTTTTGGGGTTACGGCGGCATTGTTCTGGAGGGACGGCGACAGAGTTCTGGAGGAATGCCAGCAACTTCCCATGCTCTGGAAGGACGTCGTTAACGTCCTAAGTTTTGGACAGAAGGCGGCAACGCCTGAAGTTTAGGAGGGATGGCGGCAACATCCTAAGTTCTGGAGGGATGGCGGTAGCGTCCCATGCACATGCAATGTCCAAAGTTCTAGAGGGATGACAGCAACATTCCAAGTTCTGGAGGGACGGTGAACTTAGGATGTTGCATGTGCATGGGACGTTGCCGCAGTCCCTCCAAAACTTAGGATGTTGCCGCCGTCCCTCCAGATCTTGGGACGTTGCCGCCGTCCCTCCAAAACATGGGACGTTGCCCCTGTGCTTCCCAAAGTTGGGACGTGGCCGCCGTCCCTCCAAAACATGGAACTTTACCCTCATCCCTCCAGAAATTAGATCATTGCCGTCGTCTCTCAAGAACTTTGGACATTGCCGCCGTCCTCCCAGAACTTGGGATATTGTCGCCGTTTCTCAAGAACTTGGGACGTTGCCTCCGTCCCTCCAGAATTTTAGACGTTGCCCCCATCCCTCCAGAATTTGGGACATTGCCGAAGTCCCTCCAGAGCTTGGGATGTTACCACCGTCCCTCTAGAACTCTGTCGCCATCCCTAAAAAACTATGCCGCCGTTACTCCAGAACTTGGGAAGTTGCCGTCATCCCTCCAGACTTTGGGATGTTACCGCCGTCCCACCAGAACTTAAGAAGTTGCCACCGTCCCTCCAGAACATGGGACGTTCCTGTCGTCCTACTAAAACATGAAACGTTGCCGCCGTCCCTCCAGAACATGGGACGTTGCCATCGTCCCTGCAGTACTTTGGACGTTGCATGTGCATTGGACGCTACCGCCGTCCCTCCAGAACTTGAGACATTGCCTCCATCCCTACTAAACTTAGGGCGTTGCCGCCTTCCCTCTAAAATTTGGGATGTTGCCGACGTCCCTCCAGAATTTGGGACATTGCTGCCGTCCCTCCATAGCTTGGGACATTGCCGCCGTCTCTCCAGAACTCTATCGCCGTCCCACCAAAACTTTACCGCCGTAACCCCAAAACATCGGATGTTGCCGCCGTCCCTCCAAAGCTTTGCCGTCATAGCCCCAAAACTTCGGATGCTGCCGCCGTCCATGTAGAACTTGGGATGTTTCCGCCGTTCCTCAAGAACATAGGATATGCTGTTGTCGCTCAAGAACTTTGGACGTTGCCGCCATCCCTCCAGAATTGGGACGTTGCCTCCATCCCTCCAGAACTTGGGACGTTGTCGCCGTCCCTCCAGAACATTAAATATTGCCTCCGTCCCTCCAGAATTGGGATGTTGCCGTCATGCCTCCAGAACTTGGGATGTTGCCGCCGTCCTTCCAGAACATGGGACATTACCGCCATCCCTCCAGAACTTGGGACGTTGCCGCCTTCCCTCCAAAACATGGGATGTTGCCCCAGTCCCTCCAGAACTTGGGTGGTTTCCATCGTCCCTCCATAACTTGAAATTTTGCCACCGTCCCTCCAGAATTGGGATGTTGTCACCGTCCCTCCAGAACTTAGGATGTTGCCGCCGTCCCTCCGGAACTTGGAACGTTGCCTCCATCCCACTAAATTTTTTTTACGTTGCATGTGCATGGGACGCTACCGCCGTCCTTCCAGAACTTGGGACATTGCCGCCATCCCTCCTAAACTTGGGGCGTTACCGCCTTCTCTCCAAAACTTGGGACGTTGCCGATGTCCATCCAGAATTTGGGACATTGATGTCGTCCCTCCAGAGCTCTGTCGCCGTCCCTCCAGAACTTTGCCACTGTAACCCTAAAACTTCGGATGCTACCACCGTCCCTTCTGAACTTCGGACGTTGCCGCCATCTCTCCAGGACTTAGGACATTGCATGTGCATAGGACGGTGCTGCTGTCCCTCTATAACTTTGGACGTTGCCGCAATCCTTGCAGAACTTGGGACATTGCCGTCGTTCCTCAAGAACATGGGACATGCCGCTTTCCCTCAAGAACTTTGGACATTGCCGCCATCCCTCCAGAACTTGGGACATTGCTATCGTCCTTCTAGAATATAGGACTTGCCGCTGTCCCTCAAGAAATTGGGACGTTGCCTCCATCCCTCCAGAACTTGGGACGTTGTCGCCGACCCTCCAGAACTTGAAACGTTGCCGCCGTCCCTCCAGGATTGGGATGTTCCCGCCGTGCCTCCAGAACTTGGGATGTTGCCGCCATCCTTCCAAAACATGGGACATTGCCGCCGTCCCTCAAAAACTTGGGACGTTGCCGCCATCCCTCCAAAAGTTGGGACGTTGCCCCCGTCCCCCCATAATTTGGGACATTGTTGACGTCCCTCCAGAGCTTAGGATGTTGCCGCCGTCACTCCAGAACTTGGGACGTTTCCGCCATCCCTCCAAACCTTGGGACGTTGCCGCCATCCCTCTAGAACTTGGGTGTTGCCACCGTCCCTCCAGAACATGAGATGTTGCTACCGTCCCTCTAGAACTTGGGACGTTGCCACCATCCGTCCAGAATTTGGGACGTTGCTGCCATTCCTCCAGAGCTTTAAACATTGCCGTCGTCCCTCCTAGACTTGGGACATTGCCGTCATCCCTCCAGAAATTGGGACGTTGCCGCTGTCCCGCCTGAACTTGGGACGCCGTCGCCAACCCTCCAGAACTTGGGACGTTGCATGTGCATGGGACGTTGCCACAGTCTCTCCAGAACTTGGGACGTTGCCGCCGTCCATCCAAAACTTGGGATATTTCCACCGTCCCTCTAAAACATGGGACGTTGCCGCCATCCTTCCAGAACTTGGGACATGGCTGTCCTTCCAAAACATGGGATGTTTCCATCTTCCCTCCAGAACTTTGGACGTTGCATGTGCATTGGACGCTACCTCCGTCCCTCCAGAACATGAGACGTTGCCGCCATCCCTCCTAAACTTAGGGCGTTGCCGCCTTCCCTCCAAAACATGGGACATTGTCGATGTCCCCTCCAGAATTTGGGACATTGCTGCCGTCCCTCCAAAGCTTGGGACGTTGCCACCGTCCCTCCAGAACTCTGTCGACGTCCCTCCAGAACTTTGCCACCGTAACCCCAAAAATTCGGATGCTGCCGCCGTCCCTCCAGAACTTTGCCACCGTAACCCCAAAACTTCGGATGCTCCCACCTTCCCTACAGAACTTGGGACGTTGCCGCCGTTCCTCAAGAACATGGGACATGCCAATTTCCCTCAAGAACTTTGGACATTGCCGCTGTTCATCCAGAACTTGGGACGTTGCCGCCGTCCTTCTAGAACATGGGACGTGCCGCTGTTCCTCAAGAACTTGGGACGTTTCCTTCATCTCTCCAGAACTTGGGACGTTGTCGCCGTCCCTCCAGAACTTGAAACGTTGCCACCGTCCCTCCAGAATTGGGATGTTGCCGTTGTGCCTCCAGAATTGGGATGTTGCCGTCGTGCCTCCAGAACTTGGGATGTTGCCGCCGTCCTTCAAGAACATGGGAAATTACCGTCGTCCCTCGGGGGGACATTGCCGCAATCCCTCCAAAACTTGGGACGTTGCCCCCGTCCCTCCAGAACTTAGGAGGTTGCCGCCATCCCTCTAGAACTTGAAATGTTGTCGCCGTCCCTCCAGAATTGGGATATTGCAGCCAGGATTGTGGCAACGTCCCATGTTCTGGAGGGACGATGTCAAGGTCCCAATTCTTGAAGGGACGATGGCAACGTCCCAAGTCCAGGAGGGATGGCGGCAATGTTCGAAATTCTTTAGTGATGGCGACAAAGTCCAAAGTTCTGGAGAGACGATGGCAACATCCCAAGCTCTGGAGGAACGACTGCAACGTCCCAAATTCTGGAAGGACGGCGGCAACGTCCCATTTTCTGGAGGTACAGCGGCAAAGTCCCAAGTTCTAGAGGGACGGCGGCAATGTCCCAACGTCTGGAGGGACGGCGGCAACGTCCCAAGTTCTAGAGTGACCGCGGCAAAGTTTTGGAGAGAAGGCGGCAACGCCCTAGTTTTGGAGGGAAGGCGGCAACGCCCCAAGATCAGGAGGAATTGCGGCAACGTCCCATGTTCTGGAGGTACAACGGTAGCGCCCCATGCACATGCAACGTCTACAGTTCTAGAGGGACAACGGAACGTTCCAAGTTCTGGAGGGACGGCGGAAACATCCATTATTTTGGAGGGACGGCAGCAACGTTTCATGTTCTGGAGGGACGTTGGAAACTTCCCAAGTTCTGGAGGGACGGCGGCAATGTCCCCGGTCTAGTGGGATGGCGGCAACGTCCAAAGTTCAGGAGGGACGGCGGCTGCGTACGAAGTTTTGGGGTTACGGCGGCAAAGTTCTGGAGGGACGGTGACAGAGTTCTGGAGGGATGGAGGCAACGTCCCAAGCTCTGGAGGGACGTCGTTAACGTCCCAAGTTTTGGAGAGAAGGTGGCAACGCCCCAAGTTTAGGAGGGATGGCGGCAACGTCCCAAGTTCTGTAGAGACGGCGGTAGCATCCCATGCACATGCAACGTCCAAAGTTCTAGAGGGATGATGGTAACTTTCCTCCCAGAACATAGGAGGTTACCGCCGTCCCTCCAAATCTTGGGATGTTGCCGCCGTCCCCCCAAAACATGGGACGTTGCCCCTATGCTTCCAGAACTTGGGACGTGGCCGCCATCCCTCTAGAACTTGGAACTTTGCCGCCGTCCCTCCAGAAATTGGATCGTTGCCGTCATCCCTCAAGAACTTTGGACATTGCCGCCGTCCTCCCAGAACTTGGGACATTATCGCCGTCTCTCAAGAACTTGGGACGTTGCCTCCGTCCCTCCAGAATTTTGGACGTTGCCCCCATCCCTCCAGAATTTGGGACATTGCCGACTTCCCTCCAGAGCATGGGATGTTGTCACCGTCCCTCTAGAACTTTGTCGCCATCGCTTCAAAACTTTGCCGCCGTTACTCTAGAACATGGGAAGTTACCGCCATCCCTCCAGACCTTGGGACGTTACCGCCGTCCCACCAGAACTTAGGAAGTTGCCACCGTCCCTCCAGAACTTGGGACGTTGCCACCGTCTCACTAAAACATAGGACGTTGCAGCCATGCCTCCAGAACATGGGACGTTGTCACCGTCCCTCCAGAACTTGGGAAGTTGCCAACGTCCCTCCAGAACATGAAATGTTGCCGCCGTCCCTCTAGAACATGGGATGTTACAATCGTCCCTGCAAAACTTTGGACGTTGCATGTGCATCGGACGCTACCGCCGTCCCTCAAGAACTTGAGACATTGCCTCCATCCCTACTAAACTTAGGGCGTTGCCGTCTTCCCTCCAAAACATGGGACGTTGCCGACGTCCCTCCAAAATTTGGGACATTGCTGCCGTCCCTCCAGAGCTTGGGACGTTACCGCCGTCCCTCCAGAACTCTGTCGCCGTCCCTCCAAACCTTTGCCACCGTAACCCCAAAACATCGAATGCTGCCGCCGTCCCTCCAGAACATTGCCGTCGTAGCCCCAAAACTTCAGATGCTGCCGCCGTCCTTGTAGAACTTGGGATGTTGCCGCCGTTCCTCGAGAACATTAGACATGCTGCTGTCCCTCAAGAACTTTGGACGTTGCCGCCATCCCTCCAGAACTAGGGACGTTGGCGCCATCCTTCTAGGATATGGTACGTCCCGCTGTCCCTCAAGAACTTGGGACATTGCCTCCATCCCTCCAGAACTTGGGACGTTGTCTCCATCCCTCCAGAACATTAAATGTTGCCGCCGTCCCTCCAGAATTGGGATGTTTCCGTCGTGCCTCCAAAACATGGGATGTTGCCACTGTCCTTCCAGAACATGGGACATTGTCGACGTCCCTCCAGAACTTGGGACGTTGCCTCCTTCCCTCCAAAACTTGGGATGTTGCCCCCGTCCCTCCAGAACTTGGGAGGTTTCCGTCGTCCCTCCAGAACTTGAAACGTTGCCGCAGTCCCTCCAGAATTAGGATGTTGTCGCCGTCCCTCCAGAACTTAGGATGTTGTCGCCGTCCCTCCGGAACTTGGAACGTTGCAGCCATCCCTCTAGAACTTTAGACGTTGCATGTGCATGGGACGCTACCGCCGTCCTTCTAGAACTTGGGACGTTGCAGCCATCCCTCCTAAACTTGAGGTGTTACCGCCTTCTCTCCAAAACTTGGGATGTTGCCGATGTCCCTCCAGAATATGGGACATTGTTGTAGTCCCTCCAGAGCTCTGTCGCCGTCCCTCCAGAACTCTGTCGCCATCCCTCCAGAACTTTGCCGCAGTAACCCAAAAACTTCGGATGCTACCACCGTCCCTTCTGAACTTTGGACGTTGCCGCCATCCCTCTAGGACTTGGGATGTTGTATATGCATGGGACGTTGTTGCTGTCCCTCTATAACTTTGGACGTTGCCGCCATCCCTGCAGAACTTGGGACATTGTCATCATTCCTCAAGAACATGGGACGTGCCGCTTTCCCTCAAGAACTTTGGACATTGCCGCCGTCCCTCCAGAACTTGGGACATTGTCGCCGTCCTTCTAGAACATAGGACGTGCCACTGTCCCTCAAGAAATTGGGACGTTGCCTCCATCCCTCCAGAACTTGGGACGTTGTCGCCGTCCCTCTAGAACTTGAAACGTTGCTACCGTCCCTCCAGAATTGGGATGTTCCCGCCGTGCCTCCAGAACTTGGGATGTTGCCGACATCCTTCCAGAACATGGGACATTGCCTCCGTCCATCCAAAACATAGGACGTTGCCGCCTTCCGTCCAAAAGTTGGGACGTTGCCCCCATCCCCCCATAATTTGGGACATTGCTGACGTCCTTCCAGAGCTTAGGATGTTGCTGTCGTTACTCCAGAACTTTGTTGCCGTCACTCCAGAACTTGGGACATTGTCGCCATCCCTCCAGACCTTGGGACGTTGCCGCCATCCATCTAGAACTTGGGTGTTGCCGCCTTCCCTTCAGAACATGGGATGTTGCTACCGTCCCTCTAGAACTTGGGATGTTGCCGCCATCCGTCCAGAATTTGGGATGTTGCTGCCGTTTCTTCCAGAGCTTCAAACATTGCCGTCGTCCCTCCTGGACTTGGGACATTGTCGCCATCCCTCCAGAACTTGGGACGTTGCCGCCGTCCCGCCTGAACTTAGGACATCGTCGCCATCCCTCCAGAACTTGGGATGTTGCATGTGCATGGGACGTTACCGCAGTCTCTCCAGAACTTGGGACGTTGCCGCCGTCCCTCCAAAACTTGGGACATTTCCGCCGTCCCTCTAAAACATGGGACGTTGCCGCCATCCTTCCAGAACTTGGGACATGGCCGCCGTCCCTCCAGAACTTAGGTCTTTGATGCCGTCCCTTCAGAACATGGGACATTTCCGTCGTCCCTCCAAAACTTGGGACATTACCACCATCCCTCCAGGACATTGCTGTCGTCCCTCCAGAACTTGGGACGTTGCATGTGTATGGGACGGTGCTGATGTCCCTCTAGAACTTGGGACGTTGCCGCCGTCCCTACAGAACTTTGGATGTTGTCATCGTCCCTCCATAACTTAGGACGTAGCCATCATCCTTCTAGAACATGGGAGGTGCCGAAGTCCCTCAAGAACTTGGGACATTGCCTCCACCTCTCCAGAAGTTGGAACGTTGCCGCCGTCCCTCCAGAATTTGGATATTGCTGCCGTCTCTCCAGAACTTGGGATGTTTTTGCCGTCCTTCCAGAACTTGGGAAGTTGCTTTGTCCCCCCCTCAAAACTTGGGACGTTGCCGCCTTCCATCCAAAACTAGGGATGTTGCCCCCGTCCCTCCAGAATTTGGGACGTCTTCCCTCCAAAATTTGGGACATTACCGCCGTCCCTCCAGAATTTGGGACATTGCTGTCGTCCCTCCAGAGCTTGGGACATTGCCACCGTCCCTCCAGAACTCTGTCGCAGTCCCTCTAAAACTTTGCCGCCATAACTCCAGAACTTCGGACGTTGCCACCGTCCCTCCTGAACTTCGGACGTTGCATGTGTTAGTGTTAGTGTCCTAGAGACAATCTATTATAAGGACAAAATACTCGATGATATTCAGTTTGATTTAATATTATAGTTCATTTAATATTAATGTATGGCAATACACTTGTTTGAATATTATGTTTGATTGTTTACATTTATTCGTATAAGTGTTCCCATGAGTCATTGTTGTCATTGAGGTTGTGAGAACTCAGATGACGTAAGCATGATTTTCAAATAGCCCCCATCAAGGATCATCAAGAATGGGATATTGATGATGCAATGGAGATTGGTGTCCGATCTGCATCATACTCTTAGATAGTGTAATAAGATCTCACTTACTTCGAAATACTAGGTATCTCATGATGTATGCACAAATACCTTAAAGGGTATTGTTATACCCATCCGAGAAACCGTTTGATGTATTTGCACTATATGTGTCCACGGGTGTCTCGATTAGTGGGAGCAATACGATACTCCTTTGACTTGAGGTCAATACGCACGACATGTATGGGATGATGAACTTTGACCTTGACCGATGCTTGTAACCTTCCACGGGTAGATATGGCTTGGATTGGGTTCATCACGAAGTGCATGTGCGTGGTAGTTGAGCCAAGAATATGATTCATTCCTCAAAGTGGATTTAGAGAGAATACTCATCTTCTCGTCATAATTGGATCTAACTCATCGACCGATGCACGTCAACTTAGACTTTGTGGCTAAGTGTGACATACAGGATCAATTAGTAATTAGAGATAATATGATTAAGTTATTTGAATAGACACTTCATCAGGTTTAAGACATAATCGAGTATTCACGAATGAAAGGTGGAAATCGTAATAGTCCATGTTTTAGTTATAGGTAGTTGCACGTTTCTCGCAACGTAAATCATATATTGAGTATGTCTGATTTATTGTCTAGGGTTCAATTAAGACCGTTAGTTTGACTAATCGCTCGATATATGAGGGCCTATGGGTCACACAACAAGTAGTTCCCTTTTACGGATTATAGTTGGTTGATTAAATGTTAAATTGGATTTAATATTTAATTTATGGAGAATTAATTAATAATAGATTAATTTGGAATTAATTATTATTAATGTTTAATTAAATTGGATTTAATTAAATAGGGGTTCCCAATAATAATATATGGTATATTATTATAGGATTTAATATATATATAATCAAATCCGTAGAGATTTGATATACATGGAAATTAAATTCGTAGAGATTTTATATATAGAAAATAAATCGTAGAGATTTATTTAAATAAAGATTAGGGATTTTATTTCCCAATCTGGCTAGCTTAAGATTTAAGTTGGGCCTCCCTATATATACAATCTCTTGGGAATTCACAAACAACGTTAATTCATATTTTCTCCATAAGATCTAGAGTTAGAATTTTCCTAGCAAATTCATCTCGGGATTCAACGCTGGCAAATCCGTGCAAGTCCGTGATTGGGGATTACGTGGATACCATAGTAGATAAAACGGTATATGAATTACTGTAAGAATTCTATTTACGTTTACTCGTATTTAATTATGCAATTAATTATTCGTTGTTGGTGAACTGTTTATTTATGCTGCGCATGTATTACGTGTTTACGTGCCTCTAAAATCCAACAGTGGTATTAGAGCTACAGGCTCTTGAATAATTGCCAAATTGAATTGGAATTTATAAATTAAATATTTTTCTTATAAAACTGATGGTGCGGCTGTTCGGTTTGACCAATACCGCACCAATTGAAATTCTAGAGTTGTGAATCTTATGGAGATTGAGAATCTTCTCTCATGGGCAAGATGATCAACAGACTCTTTTTCGGGAAAGGGGTGCATGCCAAAGAAGTTCTAGAGTTGATCTACAACAATGTTTGTGGACCATTGTCCATTCTAACTAGGGGTCACTTCGGATACTTCATCACTTTACTGATGATTTCTCAAGATACGGATACATGTATCTTATGAAACACAAATCTAAATCTTTTGAGAAATTCAAAGAGTACAAAGTTGAAGTAGAGAAGCAACTTGGTAATAGTATCAAGACTCTTTGATCGGATCGAGGAGGTGAATACCTTAGCCATGAATTCACTGATTACTTGAAGTTACATGGAATCCAGTCACAATGGACTCCTCCCGGAACACCTCAGATAAACGGTGTGTCCGAGAGGAGAAACCGCACCCTGTTAGACATGGTGAGGTTCATGATGATATTTTCCTCTCTTCCGACATTCTTATGGGGATACGCATTACAAACCTCAATTTACAATCTGAATAGGATTCCATCTAAATCGGTTGAGCATACACCATATGAACTATGGTGTGGCAAGAAGCCAACTTTTACACATATCAAACATGGGGTTGCCCCGTGATTGTGAAAAGGATGCTTACCGACAAGTTGGAATTCAAAGGTGAAAAGGGTCACTTTGTGGGATATCTTAAGGAAACTAGAGGATATTACTTTTATCTATGTGAGAAACAATCAAAATTGTTTCTAGGCAGACCATGTTCCTAAAAGAAGACTATGTCTTTAAGGAACAATGTCATAAGCTAATAGAACTTGAAGAAATTCAAGAACCACAAATTAACAAAGAGACTGATATCTTGTCAAAGCAACATGACAAGGAATCAGTGGGAGCAATCAACAACTTTCACGGTGGGAGTCTTTCACTAGGTGATCGTCTTTTAGCTAGTGGGAGCGTAATTGGAGTATGCTTCCAGTGCAAGAACCTCCAAGTGGGCTGAATGAGAACAACATAGTTCAAACTCCCGCCCAAGAGGCATCTGAAAGTGTAGCTCTTGAGGACTCTTCGGACATTGATGAAATTGATGCACCACAAAATTTTCATGATCCGAATGTACAACCTTCACAACCACAGCTCTGTAAGTTAATTAGAAATTGTAATCCGCCCATTAGATATGGTTACCTCTTGAAGGAACTCATTAATGTGGACATACCGGATAAGGATGATCTTAATACTTACTCTGAAGCAATATTAGATATTGATTCAGGGAAGTGGCATGAAGCCATGAAATCCGAGATGGACTCGGTGTACACTAACCAAATCTGGGACTTGGTTGAGTTGCCTAAAGGGGTTAGACCCATTTGAAAATGGCAAAGTACAAACCTACAAAGCTAGGTTGGTGGCGAAGGGTAATAGTCAACGCGAAGGCACTGACTATGATGAGATCTTTTCACCAGTTGCAAAGATCAAGTCCATTCGAACTTTACTTGCGATAGCAGCACACTATGATTATGAGATTTGGCAGATGGATGTTAAAACAGTTTTCCTCAATGGAAACATTGATAAGGAAGTGTTTATGACTCAAACAGAAGGTTTTACATCTAAGCCAAATTCTAATCTAGTATGCAAGCTGAAGAGATCCATCTATGGATTGAAGCAAGCATCTAGGAGTTGGAATATCCGATTTGATGAAGCTATCAAGTTTTTTTGACTTCATCAGAAATCCAGAAGATCCTTGAGTTTATTGTAAATGCAATGGGAAGAATATTGTTTTCATAATCGTGTATGTCAATTACATATTGATTTTGAGAAACAATATCCCGTTAATGCAGCCAGTTGAAGATTGGTTGTCAAAGACCTTCATGATGAAGGATCTTTGTGAAGCCTGCTACATCTTAGGGATTAAGATCCACAGGGAGAGATCCAAGAGGATGTTGAGGCTGTCACAGTCCACCTATGTAGACAAGGTGTTGAAGCATTTTACGATAGAGGACTCTAAGAGAGGGTCTCTATCGGCAAATCATGGGATAAAGCTGTCAAAGAAGGATTGTCCTTCTGTTGAAGCTGATATCTAGCACATGAAATATGTCCCATATGCATATGCAATTGGGTCAATCATGTACGTCATGACTTTCACTAGGCCAAACGTGGCCTACGCTATCAACATCACTGATAGTCACTGATAGATACCAACAGAATCCGGGTGAGTCTCACTAGATTGCTGTCAAGACCATTCTGATGTATCTTAGACGAACTAAAGAATGTTTCCATGTCTATGATGGACAGTCAGAACTAGTAGTCACTGGTTATGCTGACACAAGTTTCCAATCCGACTGTGATGATTACAAATCAAAGTCAGGTTACGTTTCACTCTCAATAATGAGGCGGTCAGTTGGAATAGTTCCAAGCAAAAGGACCGCAGATTCAACAACTGAAGATGAGTACATTGTTGTATCAGAAGCCTCAGGGTGGCTGTCTGGATTTTATAGTTCTTAAGAGAACTAGGGGTAGTTCCTAGTGCCAGTTGTCTAATAAAGTTTTATTGAGATAACGCTGGTGCGATTGCGCAAGCAAAGGAACCGAGATCAACAAGCAAAACAAGCATGTACCTAGACTTATCATTTGATCCTGGAGATCATAACGATAGGAGAAATATAATTAAAATGTTTTCTAACATATTTAATTTGGCAGACCTTTTCACCAAAACACTGAGTGTTCATGTACACACTAGACATTTGATGGTCTAGGTTAGACATGTAAGTTATTGACTCTAATCCAAGTGGGAGATTGTTAGTGTTTGTGTCCTAGAGACAATCTATTATAAGGACATAATACACGATGATATTCAGTTTGATTTAATATTATAGTTCATTTAATATTAATGTATGGCAATACACTTATTTAAATATTATTTTTGATTGTTTACATTTATTCGTACAAGTGTTCCTATGAATCATTGTTGTCATTGAGGTTGTGAGAACTCAGATGACTTAAGCATGATTCTCAAATAGCCCCGATCAAGGATCATAAAAATGGGATATTGATGACGCAATGGAGATTGGTGTGCGATCTGCATTATACTCTTAGAGAGTGTAGTAAGATCTCGCTTACTATGAGATACTAGGTATCTCATGATGTATTTCCACTATATGTGTCTACAGGTGTCTCTGTTAGTGGGAGCAATGCATACTCCTTTGACTTGAGGTAAATACACACGACATGTGTGGGATGATGAACTTTGACCATGACCGACGCTTGCACCCTTCCATGGGTAGATATGGCTTGGATTGGGTTCATCACGAAGTGCATGGGCGTGGTAGTTGAGCCAAGAATAGGATTCATTCCTCAAAGTGGATTTAGAGAGAATACTCATCTTCTCTTCATAATTGGATCTAAGTCATTGGTCGATGCACGTCAACTTAAACTTTGTGGCTAAGTGTGACATACATGATCAATTAGTGATTAGAGATAATATGATTAAGTTATTTGAATAGACACTTCATCGTAATAGCCCATGTTTCAGTTACAGAATGTATTATTTATTGAGAATGTCTTATTGAGAATGTCTTATTTATTGTCTAGGGTTCAATTAAGACCGTTAGTTTGACTAATTGCTCGATATATGAGGGCCTATGGGTCACACAACAAGTAGTTCCCTTTTACGGATTATAGTTGGTTGATTAAATGTTAAATTGGATTTAATATTTAATTTATGGAGAATTAATTAATAATAGATTAATTTAGAATTAATTAGTATTAATGTTTAATTAAATGGGATTTAATTAAATAAGAGTTCCCAATAATAATATATGGTATATTATTATAGGATTTAATATATATAGAATCAAATCCGTAGAGATTTGATATACATGGAAATTAATTCTGTAGGATTTAATATATGGAATCAAATCCGTAGAGATTTGATATACATGGAAATTAAATCCGTAGAGATTTTATATATAGGGAATAAATCGTAGAGAATTATTTAAATAAAGATTAGGGATTTTATTTCACAATCGAGCTAGCTTAAGATTTAAGCTGGGCCTCCCTATATATACAAGCTCTTGGGAATTCACAAACAACGTTAATTCATATTTTCTCCATAAGATCTAGAGTTAGAATTTTCCTAGCAAATTCATCTCGGGAAGAATTTTCCTAGCAAATTCATCTCGGGATTCAATGCTGGCAGATCCGTGCAAGTCCGTGATTGGGGATCGCATGGATATCATAGTAGAGAAAACGGTATATGAATTATTGTAAGAATTCTATTTACGTTTACTCGTATTTAATTATGCAATTAATTGTTCGTTGTTGGTGAACTATTTATTTCCGTTGCGCATGTTTTACGTGTTTACGTGCCTCTAAATTCCAACAACATGTGCATGGGACGGTGCTGCTGTCCCTATAGAACTTGGGACGTTGCTGGCGTCCCTGCCACAACTTCAGTTGCGGCTGCCTTCCCTCCTGAACTTCGGACGTTGCCGCCATCCCTCCAGGACTTGGGATGTTGCATGTGCATGGGACGGTGCTGCTGTCCCTCTAGAACTTTTGACGTTACCACCATTCCTGCAGAATTTGGGACGTTGCCGCTGTTCCTCGAGAACATGGAACGTGCCGGTGTCCCTCAAGAACTTTTGACTTTTCCGCCGTCCCTCCAAAACTTGGGACGTTGCCGCCATCCTTCTAGAACATGGGACGTGCCGCTGTCCAACAAGAACTTGGGACGTTGCCTCCATCCCTTTAGAACTTGAGAAGTTGTCGCCGTCCCTCCAGAACTTGAAACGTTGCCGTCGTCCCTGCAGAACATGAGAAGTTGTCGTCGTTCCTCCAAAACATGGGATGTTGCCGCCGTCCTTCCAGAACATGGGAAATTGCCGCCAATGTTGCCGACTTCCCTTCAAAACTTGGGACTTTGCCCCCGTCCCCCCATAATTTGGGACATTGCTGACGTCCCTCCATAGCTTGGGATGTTACCTCCATCCCTCTAGAACTCTATCGCCGTCCTTCCAGAACTTTGCCGCTGTCACTCCAGAACTTGGGACGTTCCTGCCTTCCCTCCAGAACTTGGAATGTTGCCACCGTCCCTCTAGAACTTGGGATGTTGCCGCTAACCCTTCAGAACATGGGACGTTGTCGCCTTCCCTCCAAAACTTGGGACGTTGCTGCCATCTCTCTAGATTTTGTGACGTTGCTGGCGTTCCTCCAGAGCTTGGGATGTTGCCGTCATCTCTCCAGAACTTTGGACTTTGTGGCCATCAAACTTCGAATATTGCTGCCATTCCGCCTGAACTTGGGATATTTTCGCCGTCCCTAAAGAACTTGGGACTTTTCCGTAGTCCCTCCAGAACTTGGGATGTTGCCGACGTCCCTCCAGAACTTAGGACGCTGCATGTGCATGGGACGCTGGCGCAGTCCCTCCAAACCTTGGGATGTTGCCACTATCCCTCCAGAACATGGGACGTTGCCGCCGTCCCTCCAAAACATGGTACATTTCCGTCATTCCTCCAGAACATGGGACATGGCCGTCGTCCCTCTAGAAATTGAATCATTGCCGCCGTCCTTCAAAACTTGGGAAGTTTCCACCATCCCTCCAGAACTTGGGTCATTTTTGTCATCCCTCCAGAACATGGGACGTTGTCGCCATCCCTCCAGAACTTGGGACGTTGCTGCCGTCCCTCCAGGACTTTGTCGCCATCCCTCAGGAACTTTGGACCTTGCATGTGCATGGGATGGTGCTGTTGTCCCTCTAGAACTTGGGACGTTGCCGCCGTCCATACAGAACTTGGGATGTTGCCGCCGTCCCTCAAAACATGGGACGTGCCGCTGTCCCTTAAGAACTTTGGATGTTGCCGCCATCCCTACGAAACTTGGGACATAGCCGCCGTCCCTCTAGATCATGGGAGGTGCCACAGTCCCTCAAGAACTTGGGATGTAGCCTACGTCCCTTCAGAACATAGAATGTTGCCGCCGTCCCTCCAGAATTTGGATGTTGTCGTCGTCTCTCCAGAACTCGGGATGTTGCCGCCATCCATCCAGAACTTGGGAAGTTGCTGCCATCCCCCCAAAACTTGGGACGTTGCCGCCTTCCCTCCAAAACTAGGGACGTTGCCCCCATCCCTCTAATATTAGGGACGTTGCTGCCGTCCCTTTAGAGCTTGGGATATTGCCGTCATTCCTCTAGAACTCTGTCGCCGTGCCTCCAGAACTTGGGACATTGTCGTCGTCCCTCCAAAACTTTGCCGCCGTCTCTCCTAAACTTGGGATGTTACCGCCGTCCCTCCAGAACTTGGGACGTTGCCGCCGTCCCTCCAGAACAGGGGATGTCGCCACCATCCCTCCTAAACTTGGGATATTGGCGCCATCCCTCCAGGACTTGGGACGTTGCATGTGCATGGTACGGTGCCGCCATTTGTCCAGAACTTAGGACATTGCCGCCGTCCCTTCAGAACTGGGGGCGTTGCCGCCTTCCCTCCAAAACATGGGACGTTACCAGCGTCCCTCCAGAATTTAGGACATTGCTGCCATCCCTCCAGAGCTTAGGACATTGCCGCCGTCCCTCCAAAACTCTGTCGCCGGCCCTCTAAAACTTTATCGCCATAACACTAGAACTTTGGACTTTGCCACCGTCCCTCCTGAACTTCGGACGTTGCCGCCATTCCTCTAGGACTTTGTCGCCGTCCCTCCTGAACATGGGACGTTGCATGTGCATGGGACGGTGCTGCTGTCCCTGTAGAACTTGGGACGTTGCCACCGTCCCTACAGAACATGGGACGTTGCAGCCATCCCTGCAGAACTTGGGACTTTGCCACTGTCCCTCTAGAACATGGGACGTGCTGCTATCCCTCAAGAACATTGGACGTTGCCGCCGTCCCTCCAGAACTTGGGACGTAGCCGCCGCCCCTCCTGAACATGGGACGTGCCACTGTCCCTTAAGAACTTGGGAGGTTGCCTCCGTCCCTCTAGAACTTGGGTTGTGCCGCCGTCCCTCCAGAACTTGGAACGTTGCCGCTGTCCCTCCAGAATTGGGATGTTGCCGCCATCCCCCCAGAACTTGGAATGATGCCGCCGTCCCTCCAGAACTTGGGACGTTGCTGTCGTCTGTCCAGAACATGGAACATTGTCGCCTCCCCTCCAGAATTTGGGACGTTACTACCTTCCCTTCAGAGCTTGGGACGTTGCCGCCGTCTCTCCAGAACTAAGGACGTTGCCCCCGTCCCTCCAGAATTTTGGACGTTGTCACCGTCCCTCCAAAACTTGGAATGTAGCATGTGCATGGTACGGTGCCGCCATTCCTCTAGAGCCTGGGACTTTGCCGTTATCCCTCCAGAATTTGCGGCGTTACCACCTTCCATCCAAAACTTGGGACGTTGCCGCCGTCCCTTAAGAATTTTGTTACATTGCTGCCGTCCCTCCAGAGCTTGGGACATTGTCGTAGTCCCTCTAAAACTTTGCCGCCGTAAACCCAGAACTTCGGACATTGCCACCATCCCTCCTGAACTTTGGACGTTGCCGCCATCCCTCCAGGAGTTTGTGTCGTCCCTACCTCCAGAATTTGGGGTGTTGCATGTGCATAGGACGGTGCTGCTGTCCCTATAGAACTTGGGATGGTGCCACCATCCTTGCAGAACTTGAAACGTTGCCGCATTCCCTCTTGAACATGGGACGTGCTGCTGTCCCTCAAGAACTTTGGACGTTGCCACCGTCCCACCAGAACTAGAGACGTAGCCAACCATCCCTCCAGAAAATGGGACGTGCCGCTGTCCCTCAAGAACTTGGGAGGTTACCTCTGTCCCTCCAGAACTTTGGACGTTGCCGCCGTCCCTCTAGAACTAGAAACAATGCCTCCGTCTGTCCAAAATTAGGATGTTGCCGCTATCCCTCCAGAACTTGAGATGTTGCCACCGTCTCTCCAGAACTTGGGACGTTACTGCCGTCCCTCCAGAACTTGGGACGTTGCAGCCTTCCCTCAAAAAATTGGGATATTGCAGCCGTCCCTGCAGAACTTGGGACGTTGCAGCCATCCCTGTAGAACTTGGGACATTGCCACCGTCCCTCTAGAACATGGGACGTGCCGCTGTCCCTCAAGAACATTGAACGTTGCCGCCGTCCCTCCAGAACTTGGGACGTAGCCACCGTCCCTCCTAAACATGGGATGTGCCGCTGTCCCTGAAGAACTTGGGAGGTTGCCTCCGTCCCTCTAGAACTTGGGTTGTGCCGCCATTCCTCCAGAACTTGAAACGATGCCGTTGTCCCTCCAGAATTGGGATGTTGCCGCCATCCCTCTAGAACTAGGGATGTTGCCGCCGTCCCTCTAGAACTTGGGACATTGCCGTCGTCCCTCCAGAACTTGCATGTGCATGGCACGGTACCGCCGTTCCTCAAGAACTTGGGACATTGCCGCCATCCCTCCAGAACAAGGGGCATTGCCGCTTTCCCTCTAAAACTTGGGACGTTGCTCCAGAGCTTGGGATGTTGCCGCCGTCCTTCCAGAAATCTATCACAGTCTCTCTAGAACTTTGCCGCCGTAATTCTAGAACTTCAAATGTTGCCCCCGTCCCTCCAGAACTTGAGACGTTGTCGCCGTCCCTCTAGAACTTGGGACGTTTCTGTCATCCCTCCAGAACATGGGACGATACCGCCGTCCCTCTAGAACTTGGCATGTTTCCATCATCCCTCCAGAACTTTGAACTTTGCCATCAGCCCTCCCGAACTTGGGTCGTCGCCACTGTCCCTCCTGAATTGGGAACGTCGCCACCGTTGCTCCAGAACTTGGGACGTTGCATGTTTAAGTGTCCTTCCACCGGATTGACGAGCAAGGGCTTAGGAATACTTGAGAAGGCTTTTTGGTGTGTTCGTGTGAACGGGATCCTTCTTCTAGATGATTGCCACTTCAAGAGGTTAGTTCACGTAAACTCCTAGTTATTCCGCATGCGTAGGATTTACGTGACGAACTTGTATGCATGATTTGTTGTTGTATTATTATTTGAATTAATATAGGATTAATTCATGCTAGTAATAATTGTCAGAATTAAATTTGTATTTAAATTCATCCCGAATAGATCCGGGCACACTATTCCCCAACAACTGGTATCAAAGCCACGGTTTCGGGCTCTGAAATTTAAATTGAAATTTAATTCGTTGTTCATTAAATTTGGAATTGGATACTAGAATTGCTAGATCTTTTTTGCAGGTATCTAATTGTCATGGTATTTGATGAATGTTTATTTATGCATTCATATAAATTATGGTTTTAATTCGATTTGTTCGAATTTATTTTGCCTCCTGAGAAAATCCACGAGTAGATTATGATTTGTTTGATTCATTCAATATAATAGACTAGTCTAGATCTAGGTTTATTTGTTTTGCAAATAATTGTGGCCGATCGAAGATAAGGAAGACGAAGACGGATCGGAGAATAGGCCTGGTGGCGTATGTCGCGCAAAAAAGGTGCCAGGGAGAGCCGCGTCTGAAAGGGCGAAAGTGGAGTGAAACGAGGCCAGATGCCGGCCATGATGCAGCCTCGCAGCGAGGAGACACACGGGCGCTGGCGGCGCTATGCCCGGCAAAGAAGCTCCATGAGGGTTGCTGCATGCACCCGATGAGCGCGGATGCGGTCGAGCCATCTTGAACGACTGATGCCCATCGCGGCGGCAGCTGAAGCGTCGGGCGAGATCGGGCAACACTCGTCGCGGTACCAGCGGAGTCGCTGAACGCGCGAAGCGCCGTTGCAGTCGATGCGGCGTCTTTGGCGCTTATCTTGTATGGTTTCGCAGGCGCCGATCGACATGGTCGGGGGAGTGCAAGGCATGCACTACGACCTGCTAGCTGGTCGATGACGTAGCTTGACGTGGACGATCGAGTGGGAGCTTTTTTAGACAAATGAAGAAGACGAAAGGGACGATTTCTCAAGATCAAGACATGACAAAATTAACCATGACAATTGGATATATGTGGTCAATATGTTTAATTTTTGTTTTGATATTTGCTTTAATTTTCGTGCGTATTTAACTGTGTTTTGAATATGCGATGCATGAGAAATTGTTTTTGGAAAAATCTCACTTTCGAAAATTACTAAGTATGATTTAAATAATTAATTAACAATTTTATTCCGGACAATAAAATTGAATTAATTTTGGCCTCCATGATTAATTTATTTGTGAATTCTTATGGAGAAATTCCCCCCACGGGACGGCCAAAAGATAGCTTTCACATGAATGAATTCCAAATGGATGATTATAGATTATTATTAGTGGCGACAATGACCCTCCCCACGAGGCTCGTTCAAAGCGAAATAATAATTTTGTATTTAATCATGGTTATTACTTAGGTATAAAATTGATATGCATATACTTCCCCGAAGTCCCTGTAAATTTTATATTGGTCAACTGGGAGCCAACTATTAATTTGGCTATTAAAGGTTTGTAACTGTTCTTGTTTGTAAATTGCTTGAATGTGTTTAAATAATGACCCACGCCACGTGGCTTATTTAAACTGTTTTGAGATGTTGGCTGATGCATGTTCATATTTTTTTGAGATTTTAAATATGATACATGTGATCAAATTTTGTGATAATTTTGTACTTTTACAAATAGTTATTTATTTCAGTTCAGCATGTCGTAACCTTTTAATCCACTGTTATTATACTTAAAGCCAATTGTATGGGAAACTATGTTGATTGGAAACGAAAAATTATGATTGTCCTAACTGCACAAAAGCACAAGTGGGTTCTTGACACACCAAAAATCAAATGAGCCAACTGACGAGTCAAAAGCGCGAGGCTCGTCAGATCACCTTGCAAGAGATATCGCTAAAAATGGTAGAGGGCAACCCCGTAAGGGATTACGTCCTCAGAATTGATGTCTCATCTGAACAAACTTGAAGATCTGGATGCAGATTATAATCTGGAGACCCAGATCGATTTGCTACTCCACTCTCTGCCCAAAAGTTTTGAGCACTTTGGCCTCGCTAGCTGATTTGTTGTAAACTTTGGTCGCGGCAGATACGTTGATGGGGCACAAAACTCAAGTTTTGACGGTAAGTGGTCCGCTTTTCATCTTCTAGGCCATGGGAAGGCAAGAAGAAGGAGAGGACCAAAAGCCAAAAGCAATCAAACTCAACTATTGCCAAGGGCAATGGTAAGATGAGGAATGCTAGTGGTGTCAAGGAAAATCCAGAGGGGAAGTGCTTCAACAGCGGTAAGGACAATGGAGGTTTGCCTATTCCAACCCCAAAAGGGCCTGAAGGAAAGGTAATTCTCACGCACTAGTTGTTGAAACTTGTTTAGCGGCGTATACTTCTCATTAGTGGGTAGTTGATACGAGATCCACTGATCATATTTTCTTCACGGGTTCAAGCTGACCCGGCAACTTAGTGGGAGTGAGATCCTACGAGAGTGGCAGCTGAAGCAGTGGGAGAAGTGTAGTTGTCTTTTAAATACAAAGTTTTAATTCTGAGAGATGTTTTTTACGTTCCTAGTTTTAAAAATAATTTAATTTCAGTTTCTAAACTTTTTCTTGATGGATATTCGGTTACTTTTAATAAAGTTGTTACCATTACTCTAAATAATGAGTTTATCTGTCATGGAACGTTGTCGAATAATCTCTACACAATTAACTGTGCACACCACTCACAAAATGCATCCTATAACACATCGACTGTTTCGGCTAAAAGAAAACGTTCATCAAACGTGAACGAGACACTTCTATGGCATCTAAGACTAGGTTATATCAATCCGAAGAGGATCCAAAGGTTGGTCCAAGATGGTTCTTTGGAGTCTCTCCAGGTCGAACCATTTCCAACCTGCGAATCGTGTTTGGAGGGTAAAATGACCAAGAGGGCATTTGGAGCCAAGGGGAATAGAGCCAAAGAAGTGTTGAAGATCGTTCACAGAGATGTATGTGGTCCAATAACGATCAAATCAAGAGGAGGCTATGAGTATTTTGTTACTTTTATCGATGATTATTCAAGATACGGATACGTTTTCCTAATGAAGCATAAATCTGAGACTTTTGAAAAATTTAAAGAATTTAAGGCTCAAGCAGAGAATCATAGGGAAAAATGTATCAAGTCTCTACGATCCGATCGTGGAGGCGAATACCTCAGCGATGAGTTCTTGAACTACTTATTGGATGAAGGGATTGTATCCCAGATAACTGTACCCGGAACCCCTCAATAAAATGGGGTTGCAGAACGAAGAAACAGAACTCTTTTGGAAATGGTTAGATCAATGACGAGTTATGCGGATCTACCCAAATCGTTTTGGGGTCACGCCTTGGAAACAGCGGCTTACATTCTAAACTTGGTGCCATCCAAATCGATTCTTAAAACCCCTAAAGAATTGTCGACCAGGCGCAAGCCCAGTCTAGGACACATGAAAATTTGGGGGGTGTCCGGCATACGTGCTAGACAAGGAAGCCGATAAATTGGATCCAAGATCAGAATTAAGCCTGTTTATAGGATACCCCGAGGGAACGAAATGGTGCTTGTTCTATGGTCCCGAAGATCAAAAGGTGGTCATCAGTACACACTTTAGATTTTTGGAAGAAGACTATATGAATGACAAAAAACCCAGAAGTGAGATTACCTTAAATGAGCTAAAGGGGCTTACCTCAATGCCAACTGTATAAGTTGACATACCAAACGACACACTTACACAACCGGAACCTCATCGCAGTGGGAGGGTTATCTTACAGCCCAAAAGATTCATAGGGATAGGAGAGTCCTCGGACTTGATCCCCGGCGAAAATGAATCGGACCCATGGACTTACAAAGAGGCAATCCGTGACAAGGATGCGGATTCTTGGAAAACAACGATGAAAGTCAAAATGGGTTCTATGGATCAGAACAAGGTGTGGGAGCTTGTCGAACCACTTAATGGGGTCAAACCCATTGGATGCAAGTGGGTATATAAGAGAAAAAGGGGATCGGGCGGAAAGGTGGAAACCTTCAAAGCTAGACTTGTGGCAAAAGGTTACACTCAAAAAGAAGGGATCGACTATGAGGAAACCTTTTCACCTGTAGCCATGCTAAAGTCCATCCGCATTCTCTTGTCGATAGTTGCACATCTCGATTTCGAGATCTGGCAAATGGATGTCAAGACAGTTTTCCTCAATGGAAGTCTTGAAGAAGAAATCTATATGCAACAACCCGAAGGCTTCATAGCAAAGGGCCAAGAACATCTTGTTTGCAAGCTCAAAAAGTCCTTCTACGGACTGAAGCAAGCATCGAGTGCTTGGAACCAATGTTTTGATTAGGTTATAAAGTCTTACGGGTTTGATCAAAATGAGTTCGAAAGTTGTGTGTACAAAAAGTGTGTCGGAACTGCATTGGTATTCTTAGTACTATACGTAGACGATATTCTACTCATCGGAAACGATGTAAAGGTTTTGTCAGACATAAGGGCATGGCTATCAAAATAGTTTGATATGAAGGACTTAGAGGAAGCCGGTCACATCCTTGGGATCAAGATCACTCGAGATCGCAAGAAAAGGATGATAGGCTTATCGCAAGCCTCACACATAGATACTGTCTTGAAGCAATTCAGCATGCAGGATTCCAAGAAAGGCTTCGTACCTTTCAGGCATGGAATCCATCTATCCAAAGAAATGTGCCCTAAGACGCAAAGGGAGATAGATGACATGAAAGGCATTCCTTATGCTTCGGCTGTTGGAAGCCTCATGTATGCTATGCTGTGCACGAGGCCGGATATCTGCTTTACCGTCGGCATGGTAGCAAGATATCAGAGTAACCCAGGGAAAGAACATTGGACTGCAGTTAAAAACATTCTGAAGTATCTGAAAAGAACTCGCGATAGAATGCTTATTTATCAGTCAGACAGTCTGATTCCCATCGGTTACACGAACTCGGATTTCCAATCAGACCTAGACTCCAGAAAATCTACCTCGGGTAGTGTGTTTTGCATGGGGGGAGGAGCCATGACATGGAGAAGCGTTAAGCAGAAATGCATAGCGGACTCCACCATGGAAGCCGAATACGTAGCTGCTTGCGAGGCAGCGAAAGAAGCGGTTTGGCTCAAAAACTTCCTAGTGGATTTAGACGTAGTACCGAATTTGCCCAGCACCATCACAGTCTACTGTGATAATGCCGGATCAGTTGCAAATTCAAGGGAACCAAGAGCCCACAAGGCCAGCAAATACATTGAAAAATACCATCTTATACGAGAAATCGTTAAGAGAGGAGATATAGAGGTGGCAAAAATCGCATCAGAAGACAACCTAGCAGATCCATTCACAAAGGGTTTGCCTCATAATACATTCGAGAGACATGTGGAAGGAATGGGTGTCAAGACCGTTGCCAATCTGCTTTGAGTATAAGTGGGAGATACTATTCGGTTCGTGTAGGTAGATTCTACACGAGACGTGCTGTAGTATACTTAAAAGCAGACTTTGAGTATAAGTTGGAGATTGTTGGGATTATACTGGAAAGTATGCTTTTTACTTTGTATAATCACACTGAGTTTCTGTCTTATTTACTGAAATAAATTATTTATCATTGATGCTTTAAATATCATCGAATGTTACACATATTTACTGCATAACTGTTCAATAAGAAGTACGTGTTACATTGTAGTTAATTTAGTGATACCAGGTCACAGAAGATTAAATTAACATTCCCTTGTAACTAAAATTACACTTTCACGACCTAGATGGAAATGAACAAACCATCACGAAAGGTTGAGGTGTAAGGCTCAGATTGGCCTGTCTTGACCAAGAGATTACACCAGTGCATCATTGTGCACTGAACAGGACCTACAGGAGGACAAATTCTTCAGCACTGAAGATAGAAGAATTATACCTCAGTGGTTCATTATTTCTTAATCTCCGTCCCTTAAATAGGATCGTGTGCAATCCATAGTCGTTCCTTTGACTTACGACGGGAAGAGGATCATTGAGATTCATTACCTTGTATCTTGGGCAATGATATTGATTACACGACGATTGCTAAGATTTAATACGGGGAAATGTGTGCAAGTACGCTTGTTTGATTTGTCCCCTTGGGAGGCTCATAAGATTTATCATGTCAAATCTTGCAAGTGAAATTTATTTCCGGCATGGATAATAATGTTGAGTCATTCCTTAACCAAGGAAAAAATGTTAATTAATATAAAGCTATTTCAGTGGCTTGAATTAATTAATGGATTAGATAATCTTAAATACGGGAAATAATAACCCGGAGCCATATTAACAGTAATATGGGTTAAGATGGATAGTGCAATATTAATTATGTAGTGGGAATAATTAATATTTATGGGCTTGAATAATATTGTGGCTCAATATTGAAAATTCAAAGTCCACTGGAAGGTCCAATCTTAATTCTCCTAAAGGCCCCCTAAGTAGCCCAAACATAAAGTCCAATAACTGAAAAATGTGTTTAAAATAAAATAAATTATTGTTGCCTAATTTTTCCTAAAATTTCAAATAATATGAATAAAAGAGGGAGAAAGATTTTCTTTGAATTTTCTTATGGAATGAAGATAAGTATTCTTGGAATACAAGATTATCTCATTAAATTCAAGAAATCTCCCACTTGGCTATTCATAGAGGAATTTTCGAAAATACCATAACTTAAGGAGGAGGAGATTTTATTTGGGAGATATATTGGGAAATAGAATATATTGGATATATCCAAAATTGTTTCTTGGAGAAGAAGCAAGAAAATTTCCCAATCTCCCTAAATCCCCAAATTTTTGTCCCCCCCTTGTATTATAAATAGGAGATGAATTTTTCATCCCCAATGCAATTCCATGTGTTGGAAAAATTAGAAATCCACAAAGAAGGTGCAACATAAAATTTATTTTTCCCTTTTGTTAATTGTTCGCGAGTGTCCTTCCACCGGATTGATGAGCAAGGGCTTGGGAATACTTGGGAAGCCTTTTTGGTGTGTTCATGTGAACGGGATCCGCCTTCTAGACGATTGCCGCATGCGTAAACTCCTAGTTATTCCGCATGCGTAGGATTTACGTGACGAAGTTGATGCATGATTTGTTGTTGTATTATTATTTGAATTAATATATGATTAATTCATGCTAGTAATAATTGTCAGAATTAAATTTGTATTTAAATTCATCCCGAACTTGCCGCCGTCCCTCCAAAACATGGGACGTTGCCGCTACCCCTCTAGAACTCGGGATGTTGCCGCCGTCCCTTCAGAACTTGGGACGTTGCAGCCGTACCTCTAGAATTGGGACATTTCCGCCGTTTCTACAGAACTTGAGACGTTACTGCCATCCTCCAGAATTTGGGTCGTTGCTGCCATCCCTCTAGACCTTGAGACGTTGCCGCCATCCCTCCAGAACTTGGGAAGATGCCACCGTACCTACAGAACTTGAAACATTGCCGCCATCCATCCAGAATTGGGATGTTGCTGTCGTCCCTCCAGAACTTAGGATGTTGCCACCGTCCCTCCAGAACTTGGGACATTGCTGTCGTCCCTCCAAAACTTGGGACGTTGGAGCCTTCCCTCAAAAACTTGGGACGTTGCCCCTGTCCCACCAGAATTTGGGACGTTACTGTCGTCCCTTTATAGCTTGGGACGTTGCCGCCGTCCCTCCAGAACTTATGACGTTACCCCCATCCCTCCAGAATTTGGGAGTTGTCGTCATCCCTCCAGAACTTGGGACGTTACATGTACATGGTACGGTGTCATCGTTCCTCCTGAACTTGGGATGTTGCCACCGTCCCTCCAGAACTTGGGGAGTTGCCGCTTTCCCTCCAAAACTTGGGACGTTGCTCCAGAGCTTGGGACGTTGCCACCGTCCCTCCAGAAATCTATCACAGTCTCTCCAGAACTTTGCCGCAGTAATTCCAGAACTTCAAACGTTGCCCCCGTCCCTCTAGAACTTGAGACGTTGCCACCGTCCCTCCAGAACTTGGGACATTTCTGCCATCCCTCCAGAACATGGGACGTTGCCGCCGTCCCTCCAGAACTTGGGATGTTGCCATCGTCCCTCCAGAACTTGGGACTTTGCCACCATTCCTCCTGAACTTGGGTCGTCGCCACCGTCCCTCCTGAACTGGGGACGTTGCCACCGTCACTCCAGGAAAAGTTTTGGAGGGACGATGACAAACGTACCATGTTCTGGAGGGACGACAGAAATGTTCTAGAGGGACAGCGAGAAAGTTCTAGAGAGATGGCAGTACAGTTGTGGAGGGACGGCGGCAACGTCCCAAGTTCTGGAGGGACGACTGCTACGTCCCATGTTCTAGAGGGACAACAGAAAAGTTCTGGAGGGACGATGACAACGTCTCAAGTTCAAGAGGCACTGCGTCAAAGTTCTTGAGGGACGTCCACAACGTTTCAAGTTCTGGAAGGAAGGCAGCAAAGTTCTGGAGGGATGGGGGCAAAGTTCTAGAGGGACGGTGGAATCGTCCCAAGATCTGGAAGGACGGCAGCAAAGTTCTGGAGGGACAACGAAAACGTCCCAAATTCTAGAGGGACAGCGGAAATGTCCCAAGTTTTGGAGGGATGATGGCAAAGTTATGGAGGGACGGCGGCAAGGTCCCATGTTCTGGAGGGACGGCAGAAACGTTCCACGTTCTGGAGGGACGGCGGCAAGGTCCTAATTTCTGGAGGGACGTCGGAAGTGTTCTAGAGGGACGGCGACGAAGTCATAAATTCTTGAGGGACGACGATAACTTCCCAAGTTCTGGAGGGATGACGACAAAGTTCTATAGGGATGCTAACATCCCAAGTTCTAGAGGGACGGCGGCAAAGTTCTGGAGGGATGATGGCAATGTCCAAGTTTTTGAAAGACGACGACAACACCCTAAATTCTGGAGGTATGGCGCCAAAGTTCTGGAGGGACGGCGGCACAGTGTTGTATAGGGATGGTGGTAACGTCCCAAGTTCTGGAGGGAGCGGCAAAGTTCTGGAGAGACGGTGACAAGGTCCTAAGTTTTAGAGGGACAACGGTTAAGTTTTGGAGGACGATGGCAATGACCCAAGTTCTTGAGAGACGACGGCAACATCCCAAGTTTTAAGGGATGGCGGCAAAGTTTTGGAGGGACACCGGCAAAGTCCCAAGTTCTGGAGGGACATCGGCAAAGTTTTGGAGGGACGATGGCAACATTCTGGAAAGACGGCGACAAAGTTCTGGAGGGACGGTGGCAACGTCCCAAGTTCTGGAAGAATGGCGGCAAAGTTCTAGAGGGATGACGACAACGTGCAAAGGTCTTAAGGGACGGTGGCAAAATTCTAGAGGGACGGCAGCAAAGTTTTAGTGGGACGCCGACAATGTCTCAAGTTCTGGAGGGACATCGGCAACATCCCAAGTTGTGGAAGGACGGCGGAAAATTTTGGATGGATGGAGGTATAGTTCTGGAGGGACGGCGGCAACGTCCCAAGTTCTAAAGGGACGGCGTTAACATCCCATGTTCTGGAGGGACGGCGGCAACATTCTAAGTTCTTGAGGGATGGGGGCAACGCCCTAAGTTTTGGAGGGACGGCGGCAAAGTTCTGGAGGGATGCCGGCAATGTCCCAAGTTCTGGAGGGAAGTCAGCAACATCCCAAGTTCTGGAGGGACGGCGGCAAAGTTCTGGAGGGACGGCGACAAAGTTTTAGAGGGATGGCGGTAAAGTTCTAGAGGGACAGCAGTAACGTCCCAAGTTGTGGAGGGACGGCGGCAAAGTTCTAGAGGAACGGCGACAACGCCCTAAGTTCTGGAGGAACGACGGCAAAGTTTTGGAGGGATGGCGACAAAGTTAAGGAGGGACGGCAGCAACGTCCCAAGTTCTTGAGGAACGGTGGCAATGCCTTAAGTTCTGGTGGGACGGCGGCAACGTCCCAATCCTCTAGAACTTGGGACATTGTCATCGTCTCTCCAAAACTTAGGACGTTGCCGTTGTCTCTCCAGAACTTTGCCGTCGTCCCTCCAGAACTTGTGAAGTTGCCGTCATCCCTCAAGCATTTATGACTGTGTCACCATCCCTCTAGAACACTTCCAACGTCCCTCTAGAACTTGGGACCTTGCAGCCATCCCTCAAGAACTTGGGACGTTCCCGCCGTCCCTCCAAAACTTGGGACATTGCCTCCGTCCCTCAAGAACTTTGGACTTTGCCACCGGACCTCCAGAATTTGGGAGGTTGCCGCTGTACCTCTATAATTTGGGACGTTACCTCCATCCCTCTAGAGCTTTGGACGTTGCCACCGTCCCTCCAGAACTTGGAAGTTGCCACTGTCCCTCCAGGACTTTGTCGCCGTCCCTCCAGAATTTGGGACATTGCATGTGCATGGGACGTTTTCGCTGTCCCTCCAGAACTTTGCCACCGTCCCTGCAGAACTTGGGACATTGCCGTTGTCCCCACAGAACTTGGGACGTTGCCGCCATCCTTTCAAAACTTAGAATGTTGCCGCAGTCCCTCCAAAATTCGAACATTGCCGCCATCCCTCAAGAACCGTGGATGTTGACGCCGTCCCTCCAAATCTTTGCCGCAGTCCCTCAGGAACTTGGGACGTTGCTGGCATCCCTCTAGAATATGGGGAACTGTCCTTCCATAATTTGGAACGTTGCCGCCGTCTCTCCAGAGTTGGGACATTGCCGCAATCCCACCAGATCTTGGGAAATTGCCGTCGTCCCTCAAGAACTTGGGACATTGTCGCCATCCCCCTAGAATTAGGACGTTGCCGCCATCCCTCCAGAACTTGTAACATTGTCGTCTTCCCTCCAGAACTTGGAATGTTGCCACCTTCCCTTCAGAACTTGGGACATTGCCGTCGTCCCTTTTGAATTTAGGACGTTGCTGCATTCCCTCAAGAGTTTGGGACATTAACGTCGTCCCTCCAGAACTCTGTCGCCATCCCTCCATAACTTGGGACATTTCCGACATCCCTCCAGAACATTATCGTCATCTCTCCTGAACTTGGGACGTTGTCGCTGTCCCTCTAGAACTTGGGACTTTGCCATCGTCCCTCCAGAACTTGGGACATTACCGTCGTCCCTCCAAAACATGGAATGTTGCCACCGTACCTCTGAAAATTGGATGTTGATGCGTCCCTCCGGAACATGGGACGTTGCCGCCATTCCTCTAGAATTTGGGACGTTGTCGCCGTCCCTCCAGAACTTGGGATGTTGCCGTCGTCCCTCCAGAACTTGGGGCGTAGCCTCTGTCCCTCCAGAACTTGGAACGTTGCCGCCGTACCTCCAGAAAATTAGATGTTGATGCGTCCCTCCGGAACATGGGACGTTGCCACTGTTCCTCCAGAATTTGGGATGTTGTCGCCGTCCCTCCAGAACTTGGGACGTTTCCATCATCCCTCAAGAACTTGGAGCATAGCCACCGTCCCTCCAGAACTTGGAACGTTGCCACTGTCCCTCCACAATTGGGACGTTGTCGCCGTCCCTCCAGAACTTAAGACGTTGCCGCCGTCCCTTCAAAACTTGGGACGTTGTCGCTGTCCCTCAAGAACTTGAGAAGTTGTCGCCATCCCTCCAGAACTTTCCCGCTATTCCTCCAGAACTTGGGGTGTTGTCACCGTCCCTCTAGAACTTTGCTATTGTCCCTCCTAAACATGGTACGTTGCTGCCGTCCCTCTAAAATTGGAACGTTGCCGCCGTCCCTCCAGAACTTGGGACATTGCCGCCATTCCTCCAGAACATGGGAAGTTGCAGTCGTCCATCTAGCACTTAGGAGGTTACCACCGTCCCTCTAGAACGTGGGACATTGCCGCCGTCCCTCCAGAACTTCGGACATTGCATGTGCATGGGACGTTGCCGATATCCCTATAAAATATGGGACGTTGCGGAAGTCCCTCCAGAACTTGGGACGTTGCATGTGCATGGGACGTTGCCGCTATCCCTCCATAACTTGGGATATTACAGCCGTCCATCCAGAACTTAGGATGTTGCCGCCGTCCCTCCATACATGGGACGTTGCCGCCGTCCCTCCAGAACATAGGATGTTGTCGTCATCCCTCCAGACCTTGGGATGTTACCGCCGTCCCTCTAAAATTGAGACATTTAAGCCGTCCCTCTAGAATTTAGGATGTTGTCGCGTCCCTCCAGAACTTGGTATGTTACCGTCTTCCCTCCTAAACTTTGCCGCCGTCCCTCCATAACTTTACCGCCATCCCGCTAGAAATGTACCGTCGTTCCTCCAGAACTTGGGGCATTACCGCCGTCCCTCTAGAACCTTGCCGCTGTCCCTCTAGAAGTTGGGACATTGCCACCGTCCCTCTAGAAGTTGGGACGTTGCCGCCGTCCCTCCAGAATTTATGACGTTGCTGTCGTCCCTCTAGAGCTTGGGATGTTGCCAGCGTCCCTCCAGAACTCTGTAGTCGTCCCTTCAAAACTTGGCACTTTACCAACGTCCCTCCGGAACTTTGCCGCTATCACTCCAAAACTTTGGACGTTGCCGCCATGATTCGAGAACATGGGACGTTGCCGCCATCCCTCCAAAACTTGGGACGTTAAATGTGGGCATGGGATGGTGCTGCCGTCCCTCTAGAACTTAGGAAGTTGTCGCAGTCCCTCCCAAACATGGCGCCATCCCTCCAGAACTTGGAACGTTGCCGCCGTCCCTCCAGAACATGGAACATTGTCGTCGTCCCTCCAGAACTTGGAACGTTGCCGCCATCCCTCCAGAACTTAGGACGGTGCCGCCGTCCCTCCAGAACTTAGGACGGTGCCACCGTCCCTCCTGAACTTTACCGCCATCCCTCCAGAACTTTGCCACCATTCGTCCAGAACTTGGGGTGTTGTCGCCGTCCCTCTAGAACTTGGGACATTGTCGGAGTCCTTACAGAATTGGAACGTGTCCAGCGTCCCTCTAGAACTTGGGGCGTTGCCACCTTCCCTCCAGAACTTGGAACGTTGCCACTGTCCCTTGATCCTTAGAGAATACTTCATTCGGGAGACCTTCAACCGAGGACATCCTTTCTATCTTGTTAAGAGTTTTGAAGTTCAGATACTCATTCTCTTGTGCCGGAGCCAACTGGAGCTCTTTGAACTCTTAATAATCAAGCATGCATTTCTTGGACAACTGTCCCAATCTGCTGTATAAATCGTTCCTTTTCTGGAGCTAGTTAGCAAAATCTGTTGAGTCACTCGATTTCTAACTGTGCATTGATCTTAGGAGAACTCAACACTAAATCCGTTGTCGCAGAATTGTGATACAGATAATAGGTTGTGACTTAAGCCATCAACGTATGAAACACCTGTAACTTGTACATCATCGTTCACTAAGGTTCCAACTCCTCTGGTAAAACCAAAGTTGTCGTCCCGAAAGAGAACTCGTGGGCCTGGTTTCTCAATGTAGTTGCTGAGGAGATGTTGACTTCCAGTCATGTGCCTTGAACATCCACTATCTATGTACCAGATAGTTGCTTGTACACCTCCTTTATTAGCCAGTCCCACTCGAGCCTGCGAGCAAATCAGATTTTAGGTACCCCGGGATCCAAACAAATCTGGCACCTTTGTTGAACACAGAAGGCTTGATTTGTCTCCCATAAACATCTACATAATCATACGTTTCTTTATATGCAATCTGATCAGTATGATTATTAGTGTGAGCCTTGGACAAATCAGAAGACTTGGGATTTTTCATTGAAACTTGTCTTCTTTTAATCCAGTGGGGCTCAGGTGCAGCAGCCCTAGGTTTCTGATTGTAAGGGTAGGTACGACTGCTACCATTAAAAGATTCATATCTTTTTGGCATAGATGGTCTCAGCAGTTTACCATTAGCTTGCTTGTCAGGCAGCTTGGATTGAGTAGACTTCAGCTGATACTGTTCCTTACAAGATGGTCCAGACTGAGGCCTACTCTGCTGATTTGGCTGAGGTCTCTTCAGAAGAGCAAGATTCTTCTGTTGATTCGTCGGCTGGTGTCTGATCAGTTGGGGTCCACTTCTGTTCCCTTTCTGATCCGGCACTTGACTTGCCTGGTCAGCCGATCCTTTTCCCTTATCTGATACAGATTTGGCTTTTCGTGTATCTTGATCAGAAACTCGTTTGGTTATACTTTTCTGATGTGAACCAGATGGGGCTTTTGAGGATCCAGAAGGGTTCTGATACCCAATTCCATTCTTCTCAATTGGCGTACAAAAATAGTTGTTCAGATCTTGAACAGTCTTAGAAGATTTCGTGAAAACCTCTATTTTCTTATCCAAATTGTCCTCAGATATTTTCAGATTCTCATGCAGTCGGAAGAGTTCATCAAACTTAGCCTGAAGGACTTTGAGTTCTCTAGCTTGTTGTTCATTGAGAGCCAACTGTTCCTTAATCAGCTTTTCCTGATCAGAAGTACTGACTTTCAGAACCTCCAGTTCTTTAGTCATCTTCTGAACAGTTTCAGCTGATTTTAGTTCAGCTGCTTTACTTGCCTCAATATCCTTGACAAGCTGAATATTCTCAACCCTTAGGTTATCGTTCTCAACTTCCACTCGTGTATAAGTATCTATTTCATTAGAGAGATCATCAAGCAATTGGTCATTATAGACCTGTAGGTTAATCTCTCCAGCAGATGTGCTAAGCACAACAGGTGTAAAACAAGAAACCACAGAAGGTTTAGAGATTACCTCAGACTGGTCAGTTTCTCTGGCCATCAGACAGATGTCGACATCAGATGTGAAGTTCAAATCATCTACATCATCAGTTTTGGTAATCAGACTGAAATCTTCAACAGATGAATATCCAGAGTCATCTGATGGCAGATAAGAATCGTTAATTCCTGATGTGTCTACAACTATGGCTTTTCTGTCTCGGTACCTTTGTTCTCTTCTGTTCCGTTTCTCTTCTCTTTCCTTGGGAGCCAGGTCAGGGCAATCTGTAATGACTTGGTTTCTGACAGTTGTAGCAAACCCTTGAATCTCAAGAATTTCCTCTATTCGGTGAATCATTTCTTCAGTATGATCTGTCAGGAGACTTTCCATTTTGTCTGTAATCAGAACCTCTCTTATCTGATCTTTCATCTCGCCTGCTCTCTCTGCGATCAACTTTCCTTTCATCTCTGTGATCATCTTTTCGGTCATCTCTTCTGGTGTCCCTATCATCTGAAGAACGATATATGTCTTGTGATTTGTCAGAAGATCTTTGACATCTTCCTCTGCTTCATCGATAGTAGTCATAGAACTTTCTGTACTTGCCCATCTGAACATTTGTTCGTTCAAGTTTTTTCGTTAGGAGTGTAATTTGTTCGGCCTGGCTGATGATGTTTCCAACTGGTTCCACGATTGGTGAACTGCTACTGGTTGCCTGGAATGCAACAGTTTAGCTGAGTTTGCACCAGCTTCAGCAGGGACATCATCTGATCCTTGTCCTCTCTCAATCAGGTCGAACTCATGGGCTTTAAAATTGAAGATTATTTCATTTGGTTTCATGGTAGGAATATCTTGGCAGTCCTTAATCACGGTCACCTTGGTATCCCATTTCTTAGTCAACTATCTGAGAATCTTGTAGTTGATATCCTTGTTTGACATTACTCGTCCAAGATCACGAATTCGGTTAACTCCTCGTGTGATCCTTCCATCAAATTGATCAATTGTTTCATTCGATAGCATCTTAAGTTTCTCAAATACAAATAGCTCAACTTGCAGTCTGCTGTCTTTGATATGTTCATTTCCTCTGCAGATTTCAGCAAGCGTATCCCAGACTTCCTTAGCTGTCTTCAGGTACTTCACTTTCTCTCTTGTAGTAGCATCCTGATTAGAGAGGTGTCTAGCAACAGTATCCAGATTAGACAATTTCCTCTCATCTGCATCCATTAGAGAGGGACACTTTCTGATTCTTGCTCCAACTGGTTGAGTAGGATCTCGTCCTGCTTCAGCTGGGTTAAAGTGATAGATGATAATCGGTCCTATCTCAAGAATCTCATCCATTCTGTTGCTGATCACTCCCAGATGATCTCTCATGTGGATGGACCAATCTGCATACTCATCAACAAAAAACATGGGTAGATAATGATGCATACCTGAAGTGTTATCCATGCTTGTGGTGATTTTGAAAAAATGATTTTAAAAAAAAAAGTTTTCAAAGATCAGTTCAAGTGACCAAAAAGGTTCTTCCTCAAGAACCAATGATATTCAAAGCTAGTGGTCGGAAGAACCACTGCTCTGATACCACTTGTAGGTCCAGAACGGGTTTCAGTTAGGGTTGAAGTCTAGAGGGGAGGGGTGAATAGACTTCAAAAACTTTTTAGTGGATCAGATGTGATTGCACGTATGTCTGATCAGAGTTTGATGTGGATCAGTTTGGACTGATATCCGACTTACTGATCTGGCAGGCAGATCAGTTCGGCGTCTATCAGTTTAACTGATGGTGCTGAAGATTAGTTAACCCGTGTGAATACTAGTTTTACTCAAACAAAGATTCTGACCAATCTGGTTTGAATCAGATAACTAAAGTGTTAAGCCGATCAGATCAATAGCTTGATGCTAATCTGATCCTGGTACATAATATGCATGCAGATAACAAGAGTAGTGTGCAAGTATGTATAAAGCGGATTAAAGGCACACAGATTTATTGTGGTTCGGACAACTTGTCCTACATCCACTCTTCCCTATCAGAAGGGGCACCAACTTAACCAACTGGACTTAGTTTAATGTGTTAGTCCAACACAGTACAACCAACAAATATTTAAAGAGTTCTCACTCAACCAATCCCAGAAATCTAATCTAGAAACCCTAGATAGAAATCATGTTATAACAAACTTAACCTAACAGTGTTTGGGTATAAGATTTATTTTGTTCCAACTGGAATACTATCCTATCTTCTAAGTAGCCTAAAGCTAGAGGATAAGTATTATGACTAAGAACTAAGGGATGAACACTTAAGAATAAATCTTCGATTTGGTGTTCTTTGTGCGGAAATTGCTTGTGCTTGAGCTTGATGATGATTTCCGTAACCTTACTATGAAGGTTTGATCCCATATATATAGACACGAAATCGAACTAGCCGTTGGAGAGCAATTCCAATTTCTGTATATTTAAGATAGGCTTTCAGGTCCGAATTGATATGTGCAGAGGCGGCATGGCCGAAAGCATGCAAGCTTGTCCTTTCTAGCCGTTTAACTCTGATGCACCTTGTCTTGCAATGTCAGCTCCGTACATACGTGTCTTTCTCTCATTGGTTATCAAGTACACTTATTCAGTGTTTGATTTACCAACTTAGGTTAACATTCTTCGTGTCTGATGAATACATATGTCTTGTTGATCTTCTGGTGGTCACCAGACTTAAGCTGACCTGATCATTCCAAGCTGATTAGTCTACCTGATTGAGTCTTCTAATGCATGTTGTCTTAGCACAAATTTGTAGACTCGTCTTCTTCCTATTCTGATGTAGGTCTTCTGGTCTCCTCAACTTCAGACCTTCGGATCTTCTGATCCTCTGATCTTCTGCATATTGAGTTCCCCCTCAATATGTGACCTATCTGATTACTTCAGTTGTCTATACAATTCAGCTGGTCATCCTAATCTGATATATACCTCATCAGTTAGCTAATAGGTCTGACTGGTCCTATTACAATCTATTTTGGAACTTCCATCAAAACTATAAATTTCCCAACAGTATCACTAATGGAATGTCGTCTCTCGTAAACACATCCAAAGGTATTAGTTGACTATTGTAATTCGGTATCACTAATGGAATGTCGTCTCTCGTAAACACATCCAAAGGTATTAGTTCAGTATTATAATTGGTATCTCTAATGGGTAGATGGTCTCTCGTAAACACATCCAAAGGTATTAGTTGACTATTATAATTCGGTATCACTAATGGAATGTTGTCTCTCTAAACACATCCAAAGGTATTAGTTGAATATTTTAATTGGTATCACTAATGGTAGATGGTCTCTCGTAAACACATCCAAAGGTATTAGTTGACTATTGTAATCAGTATCACTAATTGAATGTCGTCTCTCGAAAACACATCCAAAGGTATTAGTTGACTATTGTAATTGGTATCACTAATGGTAGATGAACTCTCGTAAATACATCCAAAGGTATTAGTGACTATTATAATCCATATCACTAATGGAATGTCGTCTCTCGTAAACACATCTAAAGGTATTAGTTGACTATTGTAATTGGTATCACTATTGGTAGATGGTCTCTTGTAAACACATCCAAAGGTATTAGTTTACTATTGTAATCGGTATCACTAATGGAATGTCGTTTATCGTAAATACATCCAAAGGTATTAGTTGACTACTATAATCGACATCGCAAATGGAATGTCATCTCTCGTAAACACATTTAAAGGTATTAGTTGACTATTATACTTGGTATCACTAATGGTAGATGGTCTCTCGTAAACACATCCAAAGTTATTAGATGATTATTATAATCGGTATTACTAATGGTAGATTGTCTCTCGTAAACACATCCAGAGGTATTAGTTGACTATTGTAATCGGTATCATTAATGGAATGTCGTCTCTAAATAAACACATCGAAAGTATTAGTTGAAACATCATCCAATGGCATATAAATCTCTAAATAAACACATCAAAAGATATTAGTTGACTTTTGTAATTGGTATCACTAATGGTAGATGGTCTCTCGTAAACACATCAAAAGATATTAGTTTATTATTTTAATCGGTATCACTAATGGGATGTGGTATAAACACATCGAAGGTATTAGTTGACTATTGATGGTCTCTAATGGAATGTTGTCTCTCTCAACACATCAAAAGGTATTAGTTTATTATTTTAAATTGGTTTCACTAATGGGATGATGGTCTCTCGTAAACACATCGAAGGTATTAGTTGACTATTGTGTCGGTATCACTAATTGAATGTAGTCTCTCGAAAACACATCCAAAAGGTATTAGTTGACTATTGGAATGTTCCTCTAATGGTAGAAATACATCAAAATGGAATGTTAGTTTAATATTTTTGTAATTGGTATCACTAATGGTAGATGGTCTCTAAATAAACACATCTAAAAGGTATTAGTTGACTATTGTAATTGGTATCACTAATTGAATAGATGGACTCTCGTAAATACATCCAAAGGTATTAGTTGACTATTGGATGTGTTTCCAAATAATCCTTCCAATGGAATGTGGACTCTAAATAAATACATCCATCTAAAATTATTAGTTGACTATTGTAATTGGTATCACTAATGGAATGTGGTCTCTAAATAAACACATCCAAAATTAGTTGACTATTGTAATTAGTATCACTAATGGTATATGTCTCTCTAACACATCCACATATATTAGTTGTTTACGGGTATCATTGTAATGGAATAATTGTCTCTCGTATCCACCAATATATTAGTTACTATTGTAACTAATCATTAATGGAATGTGTCTCTAAAAACACATCAAATTATTAGTTTACCGACATTTGTATCACTAATGGTAGATGGTCTCTCGATGTGTTTCGATATATTAGTTTACATTGTAATTTGTATCCATAATGGTAATGGTTCTCGTAAACACATCGAAAGGTATTAGTTTATTATTGTAATTGGTATCACAATGGTGATGTGTCTCTAAAAAGACCATCTATTATTTAGTGATAATTGTGATTACAATGGAATAATCAACTAATACATTCGAAAGGTATTTTACTATTGTAATTGACCATGGTACCATTCTCTCGTAAACACATCCAAAATATTAGTTTACTATTTTACCTTCACTAATGGAATGGGTTTACATCCAAATTTATTATTCCATTAGTAATCCTGGAATTGGTATCAACAATAACACCTTGGATGTCTTTACTAGAGATAACATCCATTATTAGTTTACTATTATAATTGGTATCAACTAATAGATGGTCTCTTAAACACATCGAATGTATTAATTTACTATTGTAATCGGTATCATTCCATTAGTGATAAATAAACACATCCAAATTGTAATAGTTAACTAATATCATTTGGATGGTCTACTAAGACCATCTAAAGTATTAGTTTATATTGTAATTACAATAGTCAATGGAATATCTTTCTAAATAAACACATCCAAGGTAATAGAGACAACATTCCATTATTGATATGGTTCTTACAATAGTCAACTAATACCTTTGATTTATTTATTTACAAGAGATGTCATTCCGTTAGAGATACCCATTACAATTGTCAACTAATACCTTTTGATGTGTTTACTTTAAAAAATATTCCATTAGTTGATACCGATTACAATAGTAAAGTAATACCTTTTGATGTGTTTAATATTTAGAGACCATCTACCATTAGTGATACCAATTACAATAGTCAACTAATATCTTTGGATGTGTTTACGAGAGACGACATTCCATTAGTGATATCGATTACAATAGTCAACTAATACCTTTGGATGTGTTTACGAGAGTCCATCTACCATTAGTGATACCAATTACAATAGTCAACTAATACCTTTGGATGTGTTTACGAGAGACCATATAGCATTAGTGATATCAATTAAATTACTCAACTAATACCTTTGGATGTGTTTACGAGAGACAACATTCCATTAGTTATACCGATTACAATAGTCAACTAATACCTTTGTATGTGTTTACGAGAGATGACATTCCATTAGTGATACCAAATATAATAGTCAACTAATACATTTGGATATGTTATGAGAGACCATCTACCATTAGTGATATCGATTACAATACTCAACTAATACCTTTATATGTGTTTACGAGAGACAACATTCCATTAATGATACCGATTACAATAGTCAACTAATACATTTGGATGTGTTTACGAGTGACCATCTACCATTTGTGATATCGATTACAATACTCAACTAATACCTTTGTGTTTTTACGAGTGACGACTTTCCATTAGTGATACCAAATTACAATAGTCAACAAATACCTTTGAAAGTGTTTACGAGAGACAATATTCCATTAGTGATACAAAATTACAATAGTCAACTAATACCTTTGGATGTGTTAACGAGATACGACATTCCATTAGCGATACCGATTACAATAGTTAACTAATACCTTTGGATGTGTTTACGAGAAACGACATTCCATTAGTGATACCGATTACAATAGTAAAGTAATACCTTTGGATGTGTTTACGAGAGACCATCTACCATTAGTGATACCAATTACAATAGTCAACTAATACCTTTGGATGTGTTTACGAGAGATGACATTCCATTAGTGATACTGATTACAATAGTCAACTAATACCTTTGCATGTGTTTAAGAGAGACCATCTAGCATTAGTGATACCAATTACAATACTCAACTAATACATTTGGTTGTGTTTACGAGAGACAACATTCCATTAGTTATACCGATTACAATAGTCAACTAATACCTTTGGATGTGTTTACGAGAGACGACATTATATTAGTGATACTGATTATAATAGTCAACTAATACATTTTGATGTGTTTACGAGAGACCATCTACCATTAGTGATATCGATTACTATACTCAACTAATAACTTTGTATGTGTTTACGAGAGACGACATTCCATTAGTGATACCGAATTAAAATAGTTAACTAATACCTTTGGATGTGTTTACGAGAGACAACATTCCATTAGTGATACCGAATTACAATAGTCAACTAATACCTTGGGATGTGTTTACGAGAGACGACATTCCATTAGTGATACAAATTACAAAAATCAACTAATACATTTGGATGTGTTTACGAGAGACCATCTACCATTAGTGATACCGAATTACAATAGTCAATTAATACCTTTGGATGTGTTTACGAGAGATGACATTCCATTAGCGATACCGATTACAATAGTCAACTAATACCTTAGGATGTTTTTACGAGAAACGACATTCCATTAGTGATACCGATTACAATAGTAAAGTAATACCTTTGGATGTGTTTACGAGAGACCATCTACCATTAGTGATACCAATTACAATAGTCAACTAATACCTTTGGATTTATTTACGAGAGACGACATTCCATTAGTGATACATATTACAATAGTCAACTAATACCTTTGGATTTGTTTACGAGAGACGACATTCCATTAGTGATACATATTACAATAGTCAACTAATACCTTTGGATGTGTTTACGAGAGTCCATCTACCATTAGTGATACCAATTACAATAGTCAACTAATACCTTTGGATGTGTTTACGAGAGACGACATTCCATTAGTGATACTGATTACAATAGTCAACTAATACCTTTGGATGTGTTTACGAGAGACCATCTAGCATTAGCGATACAAATTAAATTACTCAACTAATACCTTTGGATGTGTTTACGAGAGACAACATTCCATTAGTAATACCGATTACAACAGTCAACTAATACCTTTGGATGTGTTTACGAGAGACGACATTCCATTAGTGATACCAAATTAAAATAATCAACTAATACATTTGGATGTGTTTACGAGAGACCATCTACCATTAGTGATACCGAATTACAATAGTCAACTAATACCTTTGGATGTGTTTACGAGAGACGACATTCCATTAGTGATACCGATTACAATAGTCAACTAATACCTTTGGATGTGTTTACGAGAGACCATCTACCATTAGTGATACCAATTACAATAGTTAACAAATACCTTTGGATTTGTTTACGAGAGACGACATTCCATTAGTGATACCAAATTAAAATAATCAACTAATACCTTTGGATGTGTTTACGAGAGACCATCTACCATTAGTGATACCGAATTACAATAGTCAACTAATACCTTTGGATGTGTTTACGAGAGACAACATTCCATTAGTGATACCAATTACAATAGTCAACTAATACCTTTGGATGTGTTTACGAGAGACGACATTCCATTAGCGATATCGATTACAATAGTTAACTAATACCTTTGGATGTGTTTACGAGAAACGACATTCCATTAGTGATACCGATTACAATAGTAAAGTAATACCTTTGGATGTGTTTACGAGAGACCATCTACCATTAGTGATACCAATTACAATAGTCAACTAATACCTTTGGATGTGTTTACGAGAGACGATATTCCATTAGTGATACATATTACAATAGTCAACTAATACCTTTGCATGTGTTTAAGAGAGACCATATAGCATTAGTGATACCGAATTACAATAGTCAACTAATACCTTTGGATGTGTTTACGAGAGACGACATTCCATTAGTGATACAAATTACAATAATCAACTAATACATTTGGATGTGTTTACGAGAGACCATCTACCATTAGTGATACCAATTACAATAGTCAACTAATACCTTTGGATGTGTTTACGAGAGACAACATTCCATTAGTGATACCAATTACAATAGTCAACTAATACCTTTGGATGTGTTTACGAGAGACCATCTACCATTAGCGATACAAATTAAATTAGTCAACTAATACCTTTGGATGTGTTTACGAGAGACCATCTACCATTAGTGATACCAATTACAATAGTTAACAAATACCTTTGGATTTGTTTACGAGAGACGACATTCCATTAGTGATACCAAATTAAAATAATCAACTAATACATTTGGATGTGTTTACGAGAGACCATCTACCATTAGTGATACCGAATTACAATAGTCAACTAATACCTTTGGATGTGTTTACGAGAGACAACATTCCATTAGTGATACCAATTACAATAGTCAACTAATACCTTTGGATGTGTTTACGAGAGACGACATTCCATTAGCGATATCGATTACAATAGTTAACTAATACCTTTGGATGTGTTTACGAGAAACGACATTCCATTAGTGATACCGATTACAATAGTAAAGTAATACCTTTGGATGTGTTTACGAGAGACCATCTACCATTAGTGATACCAATTACAATAGTCAACTAATACCTTTGGATGTGTTTACGAGAGACGACATTCCATTAGTGATACTGATTACAATAGTCAACTAATACCTTTGCATGTGTTTAAGAGAGACCATATAGCATTAGTGATACCAATTACAATAGTCAACTAATACCTTTGGATGTGTTTACGAGAGACGACATTCCATTAGTGATACAAATTATAATAATCAACTAATACATTTGGATGTGTTTACGAGAGACCATCTACCATTAGTGATACCGAATTACAATAGTCAACTAATACCTTTGGATGTGTTTACGAGAGACAACATTCCATTAGTGATACCAATTACAATAGTCAACTAATACCTTTGGATGTGTTTACGAGAGACAACATTCCATTAGTGATACCGATTACAATAGTCAACTAATACCTTTGGATGTGTTTACGAGAGACCATCTACCATTAGTGATACCAATTACAATAGTTAACAAATACCTTTGGATTTGTTTACGAGAGACGACATTCCATTAGTGATACAAATTACAATAATCAACTAATACATTTGGATGTGTTTACGAGAGACCATCTACCATTAGTGATACCGAATTACAATAGTCAACTAATACCTTTGGATGTGTTTACGAGAGACAACATTCCATTAGTGATACCAATTACAATAGTCAACTAATACCTTTGGATGTGTTTACGAGAAACGACATTCCATTAGTGATACCGATTACAATAGTAAAGTAATACCTTTGGATGTGTTTACGAGAGACCATCTACCATTAGTGATACCAATTACAATAGTTAACAAATACCTTTGGATTTGTTTACGAGAGACGACATTCCATTAGTGATACATATTACAATAGTCAACTAATAACTTTGGATGTGTTTACGAGAGTCCATCTACCATTAGTGATACCAATTACAATAGTCAACTAATACCTTTGGATGTGTTCACGAGAGACGACATTCCATTAGTGATACTGATTACAATAGTCAACTAATACCTTTGGATGTGTTTACGAGAGACAACATTCCATTAGTAATACCGATTACAACATTCAACTAATACCTTTGGATGTGTTTAGGAGAGACGACATTCCATTAGTGATACCAAATATAATAGTCAACTAATACATTTGGATATGTTTATGAGAGACCATCTACCATTAGTGATATCGATTACAATACTCAACTAATACCTTTTGTATGTGTTTACGAGAGATGACATTCCATTAATGATACAGATTACAATAGTCAACTAATACATTTGGATGTGTTTACGAGTGACCATCTACCATTTGTGATATCGATTACAATACTCAACTAATACCTTTGTGTTTTTTCGAGAGATGACATTCCATTAGTGATACCGAATTACAATAGTCAACTAATACCTTTGAATGTGTTTACGAGAGACAACATTCCATTAGTGATACAAAATTACAATAGTCAACTAATACGTTGGATGTGTTTACGAAAGACGACATTCCACTTGTGATACCGATTACAATAATCAACTAATACATTTGGATGTTGTTGGGAGATGAATTTAATAAAGATATATGATTTTGATTAAGATCCCAAAACCCCTAAGTATGACATGTTCAGAATGATCTTGATAGTTGATTCAGGATTCAGTTTTAGAGTAATCAGGATGTTATCTGCAAAATGTATAGTCAGCAGATATAGTTTAGGATAGGTTACAAGACTCGAGAACTCAAGATGTTTTCAAGTATCCAAGTTTCGGATGAAATCGAGATATCAAGACTCGATATGATCTTGAAAAATCAAGACTCAAAGATTTAAGACTCAAAGACATCGGTCGAAGATAAACTACAAAGATTCAGAAGACTTTGAAGACATGTAAGATGTAAGATCAAGAATCAAGATCAAAAGTATCAAGGCACAAGATTATCAAGACTCAAGAATATATCAATGCTCAAGATGAACCCGAAAGTGTTCCGAGGCACTGATAATATCTATCTAAAGGATGAAATACTGAGAAGATCGCGATTCCTTAAGAAGTTAGATATTGCCAAGACATTCAAATGCAGACAAAAGGAACTAAGTCAGAAGTGTTGTTAAGGTTATATCAAACTCAGAGTTTGTAACCAAAAGAGCCGTAGAAGGTGTCTACCTTTAACTGGAGACAAAAGTCAAAAAGAAGAAGACGACATCCATCTTATACCGACATCGATGAAAAATGATTCAAAAAAAAGATGTCAGATGTACAAAAGTTCCAGACTGCAAAAAGTGAAGATCGGCTACATGAAAAGCTATTACCTAAAACGTGTTAGGGAGTTTCAAACCCTAAATATAGCCGTTTCACACACCACAAGAGGGAACTCATGAAGCTATCTCTCCAACGGATAGTTTTCAAAAGTGACCTTGGTGTATGCCTATAAATACTGGTGACCCTCTACATTGTAAGGTTACGGGAAATTTATATGCAACTCAAGAGCTCAAACTTATTCTTGCAAAAGTTAAAGCACTCGAAAAACTTAGAATTTCCTAAGTGCTTCGATATTGAAGAGAGCTCACTATACTAAGCCTAGCATGATAAGATTTATCCAAAGCTTAGTCGAGATATCCTAACCCTTTGCATTGTGCTTCATTGTAAAAGGATATCTCATCCTAGTTGGAAACAAACCGAGAAACCCCAAACCCTTGAGAAGGTAGTTGGAGTGTGTTTGTTGGTGAGAAGAGTTGTAAAGAGTTAGTAAACTACGCGGAGTAGTCAGAAAACTCTAGAGGAAAAGTTAGTAAGCTACAGGGGTAGTCTGAAAGCTTGTGTGTGATTGAGTAAGTAAACTACGGAGGTAGTCAGAAAACTCAAGGTCGGGTTGAGTAAGTAAACCACGCGAGTAGTCGAGAAAACTTCGAGGCGAGTTGAGTAAGTAAACTACGAGGTAGTCAGAAAGCTCAGAAGTTGATAGTGAATTTCTCTGAAGAGTCAGGGAGAGTGGACGTAGGAGCTTGAGTCTCTGAACCACTATAATTGATGTGTTCTTTAATGCTTTCCTTATCTGTACTTAACTGTTGCATTGACTTGTTTTGAAAGCATACTTTTCACTGATATTCAGTTGGAATCAATCCACTGAAGTTGCATAAGTGAATCACAGCCTAAATCACTATTTCATAAAGGGAAGGCTTTCATCAAAGCTTAAAATGAGTATAATCTAAAGGGCCAACCATTCCGCACGACTGAGTAGCTAGAACAGATAGTTATCAAACTGAACTCTCTTATGAGGATTCAGTAAGTTAGTTATCTTATCCAAGCAACTCAGGATCTTTGACACTCAGGACTCGGTTGGGATTATCTAAGGTATCTCAAAAGCGAACCGGGATCACCATCTCGATGAGACTTTGACTCGAGCGATCCTAGCTTCTAACCTAATCTTCAGGATTATCTGACCCAAGCTGACCTCAGTAAGAAAAAGTTTTAAAAACACTGAACACGTGTATTCCCCCCCCATATACGTGTAAGACTCGTTTACACCGGGACCAACAGATGTGTTTATGAGAGACCATCTACCATTAGTGATACTGAATTACAATAGTCAACTAATACCTTTGGATGTGTTTACGAGAGACAACATTCCATTAGTGATACCAATTACAATATTCAACTAATACCTTTGGATGTGTTTACGATTGACGACATTCCATTAGTGATACCGATTATAATAGTCAACTAATACATTTGGATGTGCTTACGAGAGTCAATCTACCATTAGTGATACCAATTACAATAGTCAACTAATATCTTTGGATGTGTTTACGAGAGACGACATTCCATTAGTGATACTGATTACAATAGTCAACCAATACCTTTGGATGTGTTTACGAGAGACCATCAAGCATTAGTGATACCAATTACAATACTCAACTAATACCTTTGGTTGTGTTTACGAGAGACAATATTCCATTAGATATAATGATTACAATAGTCAACTAATACCATTGGATGTGTTTACGAGAGACGACATTACATTAGTTATACCGATTATAATAGTCAACTAATACATTTGGATGTGTTTACTAGAGACCATCTACCATTAGTGATATCGATTACAATACTCAACTAATAACTTTGTATGTGATTACGAGAGACGACATTCCATTAGTGATACCGAATTAAAATAGTTAACTAATACCTTTGGATGTGTTAACGAGAGATAACATTCCATTAGTGATACCGAATTACAATAGTCAACTAATACCTTTGGATGTGTTTACGAGAGACGACATTCCATTAGTGATACAAATTACAATAATCAACTAATACATTTGGATGTGTTTACGAGAGACCATCTACCATTAGTGATACCGAATTATAATAGTCAACTAATACCTTTGGATGTGTTTACGAGAGACAACATTCCATTAGTGATACCAATTACAATAGTCAACTAATACCTTTGGATGTGTTTACGAGAGACGACATTCTATTAGCTATACCGATTACAATAGTCGACTAATACCTTTGGATGTGTTTACAAGACACGACATTCCATTAGTGATACCGATTACAATAGTAAACTAATACCTTTAGATGTGTTTACGAGAGACCATTTACCATGAGTGATACAAATTACAATAGTCAAATAATATCTATTGATGTGTTTACGAGAGACGACATTCCATTACTGATACCGATTACAATAGTCAACTAATACAATTGGATGTATTTACGAACCATTAGTAATACCAATTACAATAGCCAACTAATATCTTTGGATGTGTTTACGAGAGACGACATTCAATTAGCGATACCGATTACAATAGTCAATAAATACCTTTGGATGTGTTTACGAGAGACGACATTCCATTTGTGATACCAATTACAATATTAAACTAATACCTTTGGATGTATTTACGAGATACCATCTACCATTAGTGATACCAATTACAATAGTCAACTAATACCTTTGGATGTGTTTACGGGAGTCCATTAGTGATATCGATTACAATAGTCAACTAATACCTTTGGATGTGTTTACGAGAGTCCATCTACCATTAGTGATACCAATTATAATAGTCAACTAATACCTTTGGATGTGTTTACGAGAGACGACATTCCATTAGCGATACCGATTACAATAGTCAACTAATACCTTTGGATGCGTTTACGAGAAACGTCATTCCATTAGTGATACCAATTACAATAGTAAAGTAATACCTTTGGATGTGTTTACGACAGACCATCTACCATTAGTGATACCAATTATAATATCCAACTAATACCTTTGGATGTGTTTACGAGAGACGACATTCTATTAGTGATACCGATTACAATAGTCAACTAATACCTTTGGATGTGTTTACGAGAGTCCATCTACCATTAGTGATACCAATTACAATAGTCAACTAATACCTTTGGATGTGTTTACGAGAGACGACATTCCATTAGTGATACCGATTACAATAGTCAACTAATACCTTTGGATATGTTTACGAGAGATGACATTCCATTAATGATACTGATTACTATAGTCAACTAATACCTTTGGATGTGTTTATGAGAGACCACCTACCATTAGTGAAATCGATTACAATAATCAACTAATACCTTTGGATGTGTTGTACGAGAGACCATCTATCATTAGTGATACCAACTACAATACTCAACTAATACCTTTGGATGTGTTTACGAGAGACGACATTCCAATAGCGATGCCGATTACAATAGTCGACTAATACCTTTAGATGTGTTTACGAGAAACGACATTCTGTTGGGAAATTTATTAAGCTAAGTCCAGTTGGTTAAGTTGGTGCCCCTACTGATAGGGTAGAGTGGACGTAGGACAAGTTGTCCGAACCACTATAAAACTGTGTGCCTTTAATCTGCTTTACACATACTTGCACACTACTCTTGTTATCTGCATGCATATTTTGTACCAGGATTAGACTAGCATCAAGCTACTGATCTGATCAGATTAACACTTTAGTTATCTGATTCAAACCAGATTTGTCAGAATCTTTAGTTGATTAAAACTGGTTTTCACACGGGATAACTAATCTTCTGCACCATCAGTTAAACTGATAGACGCCAAACTGATCTGCCTGTAAGATCAGTAAGTCGGATATCAGTCCAAACTGATCTACTTCCCATTCTGATCAGATAAACGTGCAAATCACATCTGATCCACGAAAAGTTTTTGAAGTCTATTCACCCCTCCCCTCTAGACTTCAACCCTAACTGAAACCCGTTCGGGACCTACACATTCCATTAGTGATACCGATTACAATAGTAAACTAATACCTTTGGACGTGTTACGAGAGACCATCTACCAATAGTGATACGAATTACAATAGTCAACTAATACCTTTGGATGTGTTTACGATTGATTCCAATTGAATATCAGAAATGCTTTCAGTGAAATATGCAACAAGTAATAATGCAAAGCAGAAAGCAAATAACACACAACAAGTTATAGTGGTTCAGAGGCTCAAGCTCCTACGTCCACTCTCTCTGATCTTCAGAGAAATTCCTTAACACACTACTTCTACTACCTCAAGCTTTCAGACTGAACTCAGCAGCTTACTAACTCAACACTACTACGAGTTTTAAGGCTGAACTACTGCAGCTTACTAACTCAACACACACAAGCGTTCAGACTGAACAATCAGCTTACTAACTTCTCCTCTAGAGTCTTCAGACTGAACACAACAACTTACTAACTCTTTTACAACTCTCTCACTTCCAACTACTACACACACAAACTTCCTAATCAAAGGGTTTGGGTTTGGTTGGTTTCCAACTAATGTGAGATATCCTTTTACAATGAGAACACAATTTAAAGGCTAGGATATCTCAAACTAAGCTTTGGATAAGATCTTAAATATAGGCTTAGTAAATGAGCTCTCTTCAAAGATGAGACACTTTGGAAATTCTAAGGGTTTCGAGTGCTTCACAAGAATGCCTGAATACGAATGAGCTCTATGAGTTGCTTTGATTTCCCATAACTTTGAAGTGTTCAAGGCCTATGGTATTTATAGGCAACTCTCAAGAAGTCTTCCTTTGAAAAACTATCCGTTGAAGAGATAGCATCTCGGGTTTCTTCTTTGAGTATTTGGTGAACAACTTCATTAGGGTTTGAATCGAGCCCTTGCATGCTTTAGAAAATACCCAGACACGCAACAAATCACCAATTTCTGTGAACAATACAAATATTTCTGCTGACATTCTTCAGAGAAATGTCGCTTTCAGTGTCAGGAAAGTACGCTGTTGTCGCCTCCTCATTGGTCGATATCTTCCTTTGAACAGAGACAAAAAATGGCTCTTTTTGTCAACAAATACTGAGTTGATACTTTCCTTAGTGTTCATGAACGTATATCATTCTATTTTCATGTACTCAGAATGAACAAACACTAATTAACTTGGAGTGACTTGTTCAGGTTCTGTTGATTCAGTACATAAGAGTATTTAGGATTTTCTGATCTTCAGGTTCTTCTGATCTTCAGATTCTTCTGATCTTCAGGTTCTTCAAGTCTTCAGGTTCTGCAAGTCTTCAGGATATACTGATCATTCAGTTTGGTTTAGGTCTTCAGTATAGTTTGATCTTCAGGATACTTCTGATCTACAGATATAAAACATTGAAACCTATTTTAACCTGAATTTTGTCTGCTGACTATACATGGTGCAGTTCATCCTGATAATTTGAAACCTTATCCTATACTATCAAGATCGTCCTGAAACATGTCATACTCAGTGGTTTTGGGATCTAATCAAAATCTTTATTAAATTCACCTCCTAACAATTTCCCCCTTTTTGATGATGCCAAAACCATCTTGTTACAAGCTTGAAAACAGAAATAAACCTAACATCTATTCAGGTTTCAATTTATAAAGCATGTAAAACTAGTAAGTCAACCATCAAGCAATCAGTAAGATAATGAGATATTATCTTTTGATCATCAGAAAATTAGTAGATTTTTCATTGAAGTTCAGAAACCATAAGTACAGATTACAATGGTGTTCAGGATTATACTGATAACAAAATATATAAACAGGAAAAAAAAGATACATCATTCCTCTTCAGATTCGATCTCATCAGCTGGCGGCTTCAGGTTGAACTGGTCATAGTACCTGATCTTCAATTCTTCTCTCTTTCTAAGAGTCTCAGCATCATTACCAGTCAGGCCCATATACTCTGCTTGTTCCACGAAGTCAACATGGATGAAATCGTAATTAACCAATCAATTCTTGTATCTTGGCGGAGGGTACTTGATAATTCCAGGAGCTTTTAGCTGAAAACCCAAGGTGTCAAATATGTTAAACCATTTCTGGCAAACATTAGTGTAGTTCTGAAGCAGATAGGCGATGAATGCTTCATCTCTGTCAGCATTGGGCTCGGACCAGTTCAGCAACACATCATTGTTGAACATGAACTCTCTCTTGGCCGTTTCCCATCGATCATTCATCTCTATTGGCATCCACTTATCAATGTGGGGCCACTGCCTCTTCCTTGGCTTCGTTCCTCTCCTCCTCAGAATCATCCTCTGAAAACCTCCAAGTTTTCTCTTCGCCTCCTCCCTTTCCTTCCTGGTCATTTTTACCCTGATACTGAGACTGCGACCTTCCTTTTCTTTTCAGCCTCCAAGGCTTTAACTGTGTTGTGCCAGTCCCAGTTCAGCCTTTTGGTGAACACGTCATACTCACCAAATCCTTTCTTAAAAAGGTCATCAACATCAGATTCTTCCTCTTTCCAACCAGTTCTTGTGCAACCTCCTCAACATCTTCATAAAACTCAGCAACCAATTGTCTCTGAGTAGGCTTCCTATTGATCGGCTTAGCAAGTTTCTTGGACTTTAGAGGTTTTTCTATAAATGCAGCAGGCTTCTTCTGAGGAATCAGGATACCAAAAGCTTCCCCCTGCTTACTGGATTCATGAGTTCTCTGCCTCTTCGTCCTTTCCTCTAAAACCTCCATCGCAGCCTCAAGATGAATTACTATTTCAGGCTCTTTTCGCTTTCGTCTCTGAATCTCAGTGAGAGCCTCTTCAGTAGGTTTTTCAATTGATGGCAAGGCAGCAAGCTTGTCATAACTTTCCCCCTTTTTGGCATCATAGTTTGCTATCAGCTCGGAAAGGGTTCTGTCCATATGGAGCTATTCTCTGTAAATCGACCTGACCTCTGCAGCCACATGAAAGTGTTCATCCTGAATGTGTTTCAACACATTTAGCCCGGTACTGGTGTCCTCAGCAAGACCACCGTAAGTTGCCTTCATTTTGTCCATCAAAGAGTTGCTCATTTCATCTACAGCTGACCTGATCATCTCCTCAGCCTTGAATTTCAGAAAATCCTCAAGAGCTTTGGATTTCAGATCAAACTGTCTATCCATCTTATCCTTCATCTCTTTAGCCACATCATCCAACCTTGTACTGAAAGAAGTAAACGAGTGTCACGTGTGTATGGGGGGGAATACACGTGTGTAGTGATTTTTCAACTTTTAAAACTTTTACTGAAATCAGCGAGTCAGGTTGTCCTGATTTTCAGTCCTGAGAAGCATAAATTGCCCTGAGTCAAAGTCTACTGAGACAATAACACTGAGCGTCGTTCAGGGACTTCAGATTAGCTCACTGATCCTGATTTTTCTCAGAGTCAAAATAAGCTTGGAGTTGATACTAATCTTACTGACTACTGAGGAGAGTTTATCAGTTTGACAACTATCTATACTAGCTTATCTAGAGTGCGGAAAGTGTAGGCCCTAAGTTTATACTCATTTTACTTTGCTGAAAATCTTTCCATAATGAAATAGTGGTTAAGGTTGTGATCAAGTTAATGCAAGTTCAGTGGGTTGATTCCCACTGAATATCAGAAATGCTTTCAATGAAATATGTAACAAGTAATAATGCAAAGCAGAAAGCAAATAACACAGCAAGATATAGTGGTTCAGAGGCTCAAGCCCCTACGTCCACTCTCTCTGATCTTCAGAGAAATTCCTTAACACACTACTTCTACTACCTCAAGCTTTCAGACTAAACTCAGCAGCTTACTAACTCAACACTACTACGAGTTTTTTAGGATGAACTACTGCAGCTTACTAACTCAACACACACATGCGTTCAGACTGAACAATCAGCTTACTAACTTCTCCTCTAGAGTCTTCAGACTGAACACAACAGCTTACTAACTCTTTTACAACTCTCTCACTTCCAACTACTACACACACAAACTTCCTAATCAAAGGGTTTGGGTTTGGTTGGTTTCCAACTAATGTGAGATATCCTTTTACAATGAGAACACAATTTAAAGGCTAGGATATCTCAAACTAAGCTTTGGATAAGATCTTAAATATAGGCTTAGTAAATGAGCTCTCTTCAAAGATGAGACACTTTTGAAATTCTAAGGGTTTCGAGTGCTTCACAAGAATGCCTGAATACGAATGAGCTCTATGAGTTGCTTTGATTTCCCATAACTTTGAAGTGTTCAAGGCCTATGGTATTTATAGGCAACTCTCAAGAAGTCTTCCTTTGAAAAACTATCCGTTGAAGAGATAGCATCTCGGGTTTCTTCTTTGAGTATTTGGTGAACAACTTCATTAGGGTTTGAATCGAGCCCTTGCATGCTTTAGAAAATACCCAGACACGCAACAAATCACCAATTTCTGTGAACAATACAAATATTTCTGCTGACATTCTTCAGAGAAATGTCGCTTTCAGTGTCAGGAAAGTACGCTGTTGTCGCCTCCTCATTGGTCGATATCTTCCTTTGAACAGAGACAAAAAATGGCTCTTTTTGTTAACAAATACTGAGTTGATACTTTCCTTAGTGTTCATGAACGTATATCATTCTATTTTCATGTACTCAGAATGAACAAACACTAATTAACTTGGAGTGACTTGTTCAGGTTCTGTTGATTCAGTACATAAGAGTATTTAGGATTTTCTGATCTTCAGGTTCTTCTGATCTTCAGATTCTTCTGATCTTCAGGTTCTTCAAGTCTTCAGGTTCTGCAAGTCTTCAGGATATACTGATCATTCAGTTTGGTTTAGGTCTTCAGTATAGTTTGATCTTCAGGATACTTCTGATCTACAGATAAAACATTGAAACCTATTTTAACCTGAATTTTGTCTGCTGACTATACATGGTGCAGTTCATCCTGATAATTTGAAACCTTATCCTATACTATCAAGATCGTCCTGAAACATGTCATACTCAGTGGTTTTGGGATCTAATCAAAATCTTTATTAAATTCACCTCCTAACAATTTCCCCCTTTTTGATGATGCCAAAACCATCTTGTTACAAGCTTGAAAACAGAAATAAACCTAACATCTATTCAGGTTTCAATTTATAAAGCATGTAAAACTAGTAAGTCAACCATCAAGCAATCAGTAAGATAATGAGATATTATCTTTTGATCATCAGAAAATTAGTAGATTTTTCATTGAAGTTCAGAAACCATAAGTACAGATTACAATGGTGTTCAGGATTATACTGATAACAAAATATATAAACAGGAAAAAAAAGATACATCATTCCTCTTCAGATTCGATCTCATCAGCTGGCGGCTTCAGGTTGAACTGGTCATAGTACCTGATCTTCAATTCTTCTCTCTTTCTAAGAGTCTCAGCATCATTACCAGTCAGGCCCATATACTCTGCTTGTTCCACGAAGTCAACATGGATGAAATCGTAATTAACCAATCAATTCTTGTATCTTGGCGGAGGTTACTTGATAATTCCAGGAGCTTTTAGCTGAAAACCCAAGGTGTCAAATATGTTAAACCATTTCTGGCAAACATTAGTGTAGTTCTGAAGCAGATAGGCGATGAATGCTTCATCTCTGTCAGCATTGGGCTCGGACCAGTTCAGCAACACATCATTGTTGAACATGAACTCTCTCTTGGCCGTTTCCCATCGATCATTCATCTCTATTGGCATCCACTTATCAATGTGGGGCCACCGCCTCTTCCTTGGCTTCTCTCTCCTCCTCCGAATCATCCTCTGAAAACCTCCAAGTTTTCTCTTCGCCTCCTCCCTTTCCTTCCTGGTCATTTTTACCCCGATCTCGAGATCATGACCTTCCTTTTCTTTTTCAAATTCAAAAGGCTTTAATCATGTTGTGCGGTCCCAGTTCAAATTTTTGGTGAACACGTCATACTCACCAAATCCTTTCTTAAAAAGGTCATCAACATCAGATTCTTCCTCTTTCCAACCAGTTCTTGTGCAACCTCCTCAACATCTTCATAAAACTCAGCAACCAATTGTCTCTGAGTAGGCTTCCTATTGATCGGCTTAGCAAGTTTCTTGGACTTTAGAGGTTTTTCTATAAATGCAGCAGGCTTCTTCTGAGGAATCAGGATACCAAAAGCTTCCCCCTGCTTCCTGGATTCATGAGTTCTCTGCCTCTTCGTCCTTTCCTCTAAAACCTCCATCGCAGCCTCAAGATGAATTACTATTTCAGGCTCTTTTCGCTTTCGTCTCTGAATCTCAGTGAGAGCCTCTTCAGTAGGTTTTTCAATTGATGGCAAGGCAGCAAGCTTGTCATAACTTTCCCCCTTTTTGGCATCATAGTTTGCTATCAGCTCGGAAAGGGTTCTGTCCATATGGAGCTATTCTCTGTAAATCGACCTGACCTCTGCAGCCACATGAAAAAGTGTTCATCCTGAATGTGTTTCAACACATTTAGCCCGGTACTGGTGTCCTCAGCAAGACCACCGTAAGTTGCCTTCATTTTGTCCATCAAAGAGTTGCTCATTTCATCTACAGCTGACCTGATCATCTCCTCAGCCTTGAATTTCAGAAAATCCTCAAGAGCTTTGGATTTCAGATCAAACTGTCTATCCATCTTATCCTTCATCTCTTTAGCCACATCATCCAACCTTGTAATGAAAGAAGTAAACGAGTGTCACGTGTGTATGGGGGGGAATACACGTATGTAGTGATTTTTCAACTTTTAAAACTTTTAATCGAAATCACGAGTCAAAGTTGTCCCGATTTTCATCCCGAGAAGCATAAATTGCCCCGAGTCAAAGTCTCATCGAGACAATAACACCGAAGGCCGCTCGTGGACTTGATTAGCTCACTGATCCTGATTTTTCTCAGAGTCAAAATAAGCTTGGAGTTGATACTAATCTTACTGACTACTGAGGAGAGTTTATCAGTTTGACAACTATCTATACTAGCTTATCTAGAGTGCGGAAAGTGTAGGCCCTAAGTTTATACTCATTTTACTTTGCTGAAAATCTTTCCATAATGAAATAGTGGTTAAGGTTGTGATCAAGTTAATGCAAGTTCAGTGGGTTGATTCCCACTGAATATCAGAAATGCTTTCAATGAAATATGTAACAAGTAATAATGCAAAGCAGAAAGCAAATAACACAGCAAGATATAGTGGTTCAGAGGCTCAAGCCCCTACGTCCACTCTCTCTGATCTTCAGAGAAATTCCTTAACACACTACTTCTACTACCTCAAGCTTTCAGACTAAACTCAGCAGCTTACTAACTCAACACTACTACGAGTTTTTTAGGATGAACTACTGCAGCTTACTAACTCAACACACACATGCGTTCAGACTGAACAATCAGCTTACTAACTTCTCCTCTAGAGTCTTCAGACTGAATACAACAGCTTACTAACTCTTTTACAACTCTCTCACTTCCAACTACTACACACACAAACTTCCTAATCAAAGGGTTTGGGTTTGTTTGGTTTCCAACTAAGGTGATATATCCTTTTACAATAAGAACACAAGTAAAAGGCTAGGATATCTCGAACTAAGCTTTGGATAAAATCTCAAATCCAGGCTTAGTAAATGAGCTCTCTTCAAAGATGAAACACTTGGGAAATTCTAAGGGTTTTGAGTGCTTCACAAGAATGCCTGAATACAAATGAGCTCTATGAGTTGCTTTGATTTCCCGTAACCTTGAAGTGTACAAGACCTCTGGTATTTATAGGCAACTCTAAAGAAGTTTTCCTTTGAAAAACTATCTGTTAGAGAGATAACATCTTGGGTTTCTTCTTTGAGTATTTGGTGAACGGCTTCATTAGGGTTTGAATCGAGCCCTTGCATGCTTTAGGAAATACCCAGACACCTAGCCAATCACCAATTTCTGTGAACAAGACAAATATTTCTACTGACATTCTTCAGAGAAATGTCGCTTTCAGTGTCAGGAAAGTACGCTGTTATCGCCTCCTCATTGGTCGATATCTTCCATTGAACAGAGACAACAAAAATGGCTCTTTTTGTCAACCAAAACTGAGTTAATACTTTCCTTAGTTTTCACGAACGTATATCATTCTCTTTGCATGTACTCAGAATGAACAACCACTATTTAACTCTGAGTAAAGGCAATTGAGGCTGAGAAAAATAGAAAATCTGTATGACAAGGAAAGAGAGGGAGGAAGCTACGAGAAAGCTTGGAGGTTTTCAAAGGATGATCAAGAGGAGGAGAGGCACTAAACCAAGGAAGAGGCAGTGGCCACACATAGACAAATGGATGCCAATAGAAATGAATGACAGATTGGAGACGACCAAGAGAGAGTTTGTGTTCAACAATGATGTACTGATGAACTGGTCTGAACCCAATGCTGATAGAGATGAAGCATCCATTGCCTATATACTGCAAAACTACACTGACATCTGCCAGAAATGGTTTGATATATTTGATACCTTGGGATACCAGCCCAAAGCTCCAGGACAGATCAAGTACCCTCCACCAAGATACAAGAATGGGATGATCAACTATGATTTCATTCATGCTGACTTTTTGGATCAGGCTGAGTATCTGGGACTGACAGGAGATGATACTGAGACTCTGCAGAAGAGAGAAAAGCTGAAGATCAGATACTATGACCAATTCAACCTGAAGCCACCAGCTTATGAGATCGATTCTGATGAAGATTGATGTATCTTGTTCTGTGTTTGTTTTTGATTCAGTAGATAGCATATGAAAACTCTCTGTAATCATGTACTGATGGTCTTTGAGCTTTAATGAAAAATCTACTGATTTTCTGATGATCAAAAGATAATATCTCATTATCTTACTGATTGCTTGATGGTTGCCCTACTTGTTTTTCTTGCTTTATAAATTGAAACCTGAATAAATGTTAGGTTTATTTCTGTTTGCAAGCTTGTAACAAGATGGTTTTGGCATCATCAAAAATGGGGAAATTGTTGGGAGATGAATTTAATAAAGATTTTTATTAGATCCCAAAACCCCTGAGTATGACATGTTTCAGGATGATCTTGATAGTATAGGATCAGGTTTCAAATTATCAGGACGATCTGCACCATGTATAGCCAGCAGACATAGTTCAGGTTAAGAATATGTTTCAATGTTTTATCTAAAGATCACAGAAGTATCCTGAAGACCAAACTATACTGAACACTTAAACCATACTGAAGAATCAATATATCCTGAAGACTTACAGAAACGTTAAGACTCGAAGAACCTGGAGATCAGAAGAATCTAAAGATCAAAAGAACCTGAAGATCAGAAGATCCTGAAGACTCTTATGTACTGAATCAACAGAACCTGAACACAGTATTGTGACAATCCTGGTTTAGTCCCTTGGTGGATACATCATATTCACCAAAACCTTCCTTGAAGTGATCATCTATCACTGATTCTGAATCCTTTCAGCAATCTTCCACATCTTCCTCAAATTCAGCAACCAACTTCCTCTATGTAGGCTTCCTCATGATCGGCTTAGCAAGCTTCTTGGACTTTAGTGGTTTTTCTACAAATGCAGCAGGCTTCTTCTGAGGAATCAGGATACCATAAGCTTCCCTGCTTACTGGATTCATGAGTCCTCTGCCTCTTCGTCCTTTCCTTTAAAACCTCCATCGTAGCCTCTGGATGAATTACTATTTAAGGCTCTTTTCACTTTCCTCTCTGAATCTGAGTGAGAGCCTCTTCAGTAGGTTTTTCAATTGATGGCACGGCAGCAAGCTTGTAGTAACTTTTCCCCTTTTTGGCATCATAGTTTTCTATCAGCTCGGAAAGGGTTCTGTCCATATGGAGTTGTTCTCTGCCAATCGACCTGACCTCTGCCGCCACATGGAAATGTTCATCCTGAATTCTCTGTAGGACATTCAGGCCAGTGCTAGTGTCTTCAGCAAGACCATCATATGTTGTTTTCATCTTTTCCATCAAAGAGGTGCTCATTTCCTCAACAGCAGACTTGATTATTTATTCAGTCTTGGATTTCAAGAAATTCTCAAGAGCTTTAGATCTTAAGTCACACTGTCTCTCCAACTCATCCTTCATCTCCTTAGCAACATCCTCAAATTTTGTACTGAATGTAGTAAGTTTACTATCAAGAGAAGAAGATAGTAAAGTTACCTGATCTGATGTTACCATGGATGAGCTCAGTGCTTTTATAGCCTCATCCTGAGAAACTTGTGCATCAACAATCTTGGACACTTCATCCACCAGTGGTTCAATCAATGCCACTTGTTCAATTATTGGCTCGAACTTGGTCAGTTTCTCCAGGATAGGTGTGCAATCAACAGCTGGCTGCGGAGGGATGGATGGGGATCTCTTCCTCTTCTTCAGTCTGAAGACCTACTTCAACAGACTCAGTAGGCTTCTCTGCTGGCTCCTGAGGGGTTTCTTCTATAGTGATCATCTGAAGGTCAGGAACGTCCTGAGCTTGTTCCCCATGAGCAGATGCTCCAGCCTCAGCAGATTTCTGACTACCCTCAGCAGGGTCTTGATCAGTCCTGTCTTTATCCTGAGTTTCAGAAGTCTCCTCAGGTTGATCCTTCTCCATCCTCTCAGCAAGTTTCTTTTTCACTAATTCTTCAAACTCATTTGCCTTAATCCATAGTCTTTTCTTTCCTAAGCCTGAAAAAGGCATCAAGTTCAGCAACCTCTTCTGCCCAGAATTCTTCTCCTCTGAAGTTTCCTATCCTCAGCATCATGGCAAAAGACTGGTTCACTATCAGCATTGCTGTTTTCAGTCTAATGAACATATCCTGAAGGTCAGGATAATTGGCAAGTTCAGGAAATTTGTCCAACACAAATCTTCCTGCCTTCAATCTCCACTCCTTTTCTTCAGCTTCACCTTTCCTGAGTTCAGGAACAGGTGACTCCTCTTCAGAGTTAGAGATTGTCTCTGAAGGTATGGGAATTTGTGGCTCTGAGGGGTGAATGGTTGGGATCTGTATTTGGCTCTCTTCAACAGGTTTTTGGGAACCTGTGAAGATTTCTCAGGTAATTATGTCATCCCTAATGCTAGTGGTGAGGATTTCAGTGAATACATCTTCTTCTCTCTCCATCTCAGGGATTTTTGCTGCTTCAGCCTCAGCAGCTTGTGAAACGGCCTTCACAAGTGTATCAAAAGGAGATTTCTCTCCTAAAGCCATCTCGCTGGTTTTTCACAGACGCTTCTTCCTCTTCTGCTCTTCCTGAGCCTTCTTCTTCTCACCAACCTCCCTCTTGACTCTTAAGTGCTCAAGAGCCTTCTTTCTCTTTTCAGGCTCTTCTACAGCCTTTTCAACCACCTTCTTGCCCTTGGACCGGGAAATATCAGCAATAGTAAGTCTGTCCTATTCAGACTCAGAAATTTCTATCTCAACTTGTTCTCGTTCGAGCTTCAGCTCACTTTGACAACCTTTACTCTTCAGCTCATCCCGAAAGCGGTTGAACTCCCCGCTTCGATGTTTTCAGGACTCTTTTCGGCGACTTTGGTTTTCTAAACATGATTGTGTTCCTGGAAAACACATTCCCTGATAATAGAAACATTTTCTTCCTGGGCAATGTTTCTATTAAAAAGCTTATCTTCGTCCCAAACAATATCCTCCCAGACTTCTTAAACGTCCCTTGATCATATATTAACTTTGGGCTCTAACTCAGGATACAATCAACTAAAAACTTTAGCCAATTGAAATCCCTGGATGGTGAGTCCTCTATTGCAGTCATGAGCCTCAACTTGGCTACAATATCAATCAATACTTTATAAACAGGTTTTAAACACTTCTTGTTTAAAGCCCCTTTCAACTCAACCTTAGTAGATGCAAATATATCCAGAATCTCTTGCTCATGCCCAATCATAAAAGTAGCAGGATCATCACCTCTATTACTTAGCTCAAATTCAGCATTAATGTTTTGAAGTGATAGTTGTACCTCTCTGGTGACGACTACTTCGGCTTTGGATTTCGCATGGGTGCCAAAACTGAGTTGTTAAACAAGAGAGCCGTTGTCTCCTTCTCTTAGGTTTACAATGAATTGCAAAACCTCTTGTGGCATCTCCGATTCTGGTGTGTTGCTAACCAGTTTGTCTAACCTGGCCAATCGAAGCATGTTGAGGGCTTCTTCTTCAATCAGTGTTGTTTTGTTGTCCACCATATCAACGACATGCTCGAAATACGGTTTCTCTGTTTCTGCGAGATTCTTAATTGTCCCATAGCTTGGAAACTCCATTGTTGGGTTTAGAAGAAACGAAGGCTTTGAAATTTCTAGAGTGTATGAAAATTTCTGGAGTGTTTTTTAGTAAGGCAGAGTGTAGAAATGTTTTCAAATAAAGTAAATTTGCGTTTTATATATGATCGAACAAAGTGGATCAATGGTTAAGATTAAATCCGAAAGAACGGTTGAGATTTAATCTTGGGTTGTAATAATCTCAAGATTTATTTGCTATTAATAGCAAATAAGCAGAAAAGCAGTTTTAATGGCAGCAAAATAGGATGACAAAAGGATGTATCACTCTAATCGAGGTAAACCCTTGGTGTTCTGCCAAAACTTTAGCCCATAATAATTCTTCAAACATTCCCGCTAAAAGTTCAGGTCTTTTGTATTTATTTCAAATGATTACTGACTGAAATAAATGCTTGTGAGTAAATGCATGTGCCAAGTGTGTTTCAGGATTAATTGAATACTTAAGTCTTACTGAACACTGACCGTGAGAAAACCATACTGATTCTCAGTTTCCATCCTGAGTGGTACTTGTCCTGAGTTTTTCTTACTGAAAAACTTCATGCATCTGAAGAACTTCTCTCTTTAGGATAAATTACTCACCTGGATCCAACATCCCTAATTCAACTGATAGTTCCTGAAATCTTGACTCAGCCAAAGGCTTAGTAAGAATATCAGCTCTCTGTTTATCAGTATGAATTTTCTTCAACCTGATGTCTTTCTTCTCTGCATGGTCTCTAATGAAATGATGCCTGATATCCACATGCTTACATCTGGTGTGTAGTAAGGATTCTGTGATATAGCAATAACACTGTTGTTGTCACAGAAAATAGGAACTTCATTTGCTATAACCTTATAATCTCTCAATTGTTGCCTTAGCCAAAGAATCTGTGCACAACAACTTCCTGCAGCCATGTACTCAGCTTCAGTAGTACTAGTTGCTACTGAGGTCTGCTTTTTAGAAAACCAAGATATCAGTTTGCTTCCAAGAAATTAACAAGTTCCTGAAGTGGACTTCCTATCAATTTTGCAACCACCATAATCAGCATCTGAATAACCAGTTAATTCAAGGTTATCATCAGCTGGATACAATAATCCTCTATTCACTGTGCCCTTTAGATACCTGAGTATCTTCTTGGCAGCTTCCATGTGACTAGTCTTAGGATTAGCTTGGTATCTTGCACATATCCCAACAGCAAAAGTAATGTCAGGTCTACTTGCTATGAGATAGAGCAATGATCCAATGATCCCTCTACAAACAATACGGTCAACTGATTTTCCTTTAGGATCAAGATCCATCTTGTAGTTAGTATTCATGGGGATTCTAACTGCATTGCAATTCTAAATACCCTACTTGGCAATCAGATCTCTTGTATATTTTGCCTGATTGATGAAAATTCCTTCTTTAGATTGTTTCACCTGAAGTCCTAGAAAGAAATTCATCTCCCCCATCATTAACATCTCAAACTTACCTTTCATCAGTGTAGAAAACTTCTCACACAACTGATGATTTGAGGATCCAAAGATAATGTCATCCACATATATTTGAACAAGTAAGATATTTTTCTCATCTTCTATCCTGGACAAGGTTCTATCTACAGTCCCTTTGTTAAAACCATGATCAGTAAGAAATTGAGATAGAGTATCATATCATGCTCTGGGTGCTTAGTTTAGACCATACAAGGCTATCCTGAGCCTGTAAACTTGGTCATTCTTGCAGAAGCCAGAAGGTTGTTCCACATAAACCTCTTCTTTAAGCACACCATTCAGAAATGCACTTTTCACATCCATCTGATATACCTTAAATATCATGTGAGCAGCATATGCAAGAAACAATCTAATGGCTTCTAGTCTTGCAACTGGTGCAAAGGTTTCATCATAATCCAAGCCTTCTTCTTGGGAACAACCTTGTGCAACTAGCTTTGCCTTGTTTCTTACAATGACATTATTTCATCTCTTTTATTCTTGAACACCCACTTAGTTCCAATGAAATTGTGCTTCTTAGGTCTATCCACTAATTCTCACACTTCATTCCTAGCAAACTGATTTAGCTCTTCTTTCATAGCCATGATCCAGAAGGAATCTTGAAGAGCTTCTTCAATCTCAATAGGTTCTTTCTCAGATAGGAAGCAGCAGAACAAAGCACTTTCTCCATGGAACCTTCTTGTTTTGACTCCTTCAGATAATTCTCCAACAATCTGACTTGTAGGATGACTATCTAACCATGTTCTTCTGGATATTCCCCCTTGAGTATTGTCCTCAACATCAGAAATGTTAGGTTCAGGTAATTCATTAAACTCAGGGAACAACACAAAAGGAAATAGTGAATCATCTTCCTCAGGGGATATTTCATTTTGAACATTGTCAGGGACATTTGTTCCCCCATGGTTGATAGATTCAGAGTTTGCCTGAGTCTGAACTGGTGTTTGTTCAGATTGGTCAGCTTCAGTGTGTTGGCTTTCCTTCAGTGGAGAGCTATCATCCTGAGTACCACCAGCCTGAGTATTTTCATCCTGAGTCTCCTCCTTTTTCGAAATCGGGCCACTCCATTCATAGTAAGTGATCGACTTCTTCTTTTTCGTGCCCGATGATGTTTTGACATTTTTCTTCGTACTAAGTCCGTGATCCTCTTTGTCAAGTCTCCTCGAATCAACTTCTTGTTTCTTATGAACACAAGTAGATTCATCAAAAAACAACATGAGGTGTTTTCCACAATAAGAGTCCTACAAATTGTAAACTCAAGGTTTTTACTAATTTCGAATATCCTAAGAATATCCCTTCATCAGCTTTTCTATCAAAAGTTTTCAACTGATCTTTACCATTATTGTTTATGAAACACTTACAACCAAACACACGAAAGAAAGAAACAAGAGGCTTCCTTTCATTCCACAGTTCATATGGAGTTTTTCCTTGATTCTTGGTTAGCATGGATCTTTTCTGAGAGTAGCATGCAAAGGTTGACCGCTTCAAATTTCAAAATCTCTTAGGAATGTCACCTTCAAAGAATCATTGTTCTTGCAAATTTTCTTTCGTAGTCCTGCTTTCCTTTTTCAAAGAACACCATTTTTGTTGTGGGGTCCTTCCAGCTGATGTTTCATGAGTTATTCCATTTGCTGCACAATAATCAGATATAATATGATTGATAAATTCAGTGCCTTTGTCTGATCTGATTTTGACCACACTCAGATTATTTTCAAGATCGAGTCTTTTCGTGGTCTCTCGCAGCTTTGTCTCGAGTTTCTTTTTCTCGAAAAAGAAAATGACTCATGTATATCTTGAGTAGTCATGTATATTTCCTGCCATTAGTACTCACAAGTGTTACTAGACCAAATAGATCCATATGTAACAATTGAAGTATTCTATCAGTAGAAACTTCTACTTTGCTTTTGAATGATGCTTTAATCTATTTGCCTTTCTGACAAGCATCACAAACATGATCTTTACTGAACACTTCATTAGGTAACCCCCTCACAAGTACTAATCTTGCAAGTTTATTCAGGGTTTTGAAGTTCAAATGGTTCAGTCTTTTGTGCCATAACCAACTGGTTTCAGTAGCCTTTTTGGCCATTAAGCATGTATCCATAGGAGTAAGTTTCCAATCAGCAAGATACACATTTCCTTTTCTAGTACCACCAAAGAATACTTGTTGTGAAACATTATCTTTCACATAGCACAAGTTCTTTTGAGAATTCAACACCAATCCTTTATCACTTTTAATTGATTGATAGAAAGCAAGTTATGCTTTAAAACTGCATACATATGAAAACACCGTGATATGAACAATATCAATTTCAAGAGTTCCATATCCTTCGCTTTTGTCCTTTGAATTATCTCCAAAAGTTATCTCGAGGGCCGCTCTGCTCAACATAGTCAAGGAGTAAATATTTGTATCCCGTCATGTGTCTTGAGCATCCACCGTCCCAAGTACCATGCAACAGAAAACTTTAGTTCCACTCATCGTATATGTTGTCTTCATTCAAATTTTAGTGCCCTTATCATTCACCTACGTAACAAATTAGGCCTTAGGTACCCATTTGGTGTAGGGTCCTACTAGGTTAGTCAGACTTTTTGGAATCCAAATCGTTCGATAACTCTAATGACTTTAGAGTGGCTGATTTGTCTTCCATAAACATCTACATACACATTCACCACCCCAGGTGCCTTGAAGTATCCTCATGATGAGTGCCGACTTAGCATGGACATGAGCCTTTGAATTCTTCTTGGGTTCAGGCCTTTTGTTCCATTGCTTTGGCTTTGGTGCAGCTGATCTCTGTCTCTGCTGACTTGGGTTCAAGAAACCTTTACCCTTAGGCAAGTGGGGTTTAGGTCGCTTTAGATCAAATTGTGGTCTTTCAAGATCCCGAGGACTTGGTCTCCTTCCTCAAAATTTCTCTGTGAAAGTGTTTCTCTTCTGAGGATACCTCTAATGGTTCAGGGCAGATCTCTTCAGGTTAGTATTCTTAGCCTGAGGCTTTGAAGCACTGGCCTGAGGATTTCCTTCTGATTGTACAGATTTCCTAGCCTTTTCCTGAGCTCTGGGCTTTCTTTCCTGAACTTTCAGATTATCTGAAACCATAGGTCCTTTACCCTTGTTCAAAACACGGGGTTGTTCTTCAATAAGAAGATTAGTACGAACCGCCGGTTTAACAAAGACAAAATTGGTGCCACTTGTAGAAGCATCATTCAGAAGATCATGTGAGGTTCCCCCTGGAATATATCCTAATCCAGCTTTTATAGTTGCAGGTCTTTGATAACTCTGAATTTCATCTATTGCTTTAGATGCATAATTCAATAGAGCTAACTTTCTCTGCAAACTATCCTCACTTTCCTTTTGAGTTTCATGTTTCTCAAAGAGGTCATTAAACTTAGTTCTGATAAGCTAATTTTCTTCAGTGGATTTCTCTAACTTTCCTTTCGTGGTTCTACCACCTTCTTTTTCTCTCGAGAGTTGTACTTTCGTAACATCAAGTTCATCGGCCACTCCCATCAATTGAGAAGTGATCTCAAGAGTATTAGAGTTTTTCCTTTTAGATTCTCAAAGAAACAAAGACTTCATTCTCGCTTCTTGAGTTTTTATAAATGTTCTTGTAGAATACGTAATAGTCCTTCATCGATTCTCAAAAGGACCCATCAGTCAAAATTATCGTTACAGATGAACTTGATAACTCAGGTGCTTGTGTAGGAGCAGCAACAGAGATAGAAGAATTTACCTCCTCAATAGCAACAAGGCAGACATCGTCACTATTACTGTCTGAGAACATCTCTTTTGAAGAGTTGGATCCTTTCTTAGAATGTTCTTCTTCAGCAATCATTGCCTTCTTCATTGAATACTTTTGTCTCTTATGGCTTGCCGATCCTTTCTTTCTTTGAACTCAACTCGTGATACCATATACCGAAGTGCCCTATCTTCGCAGCTTATACCATCTCAACATCATCCCGATCATTTTCCTCTTTGATTTGTAGTCCTTCTTTTTCGATTGAGGATCCTTCACTTTTGTAGTCTTTCTTCTTCTCAAGAGACTTTTCTTCACTTTTGTTCCTCGCTCGCGCATTGTATTTTTAAAATACTTTATATTTTCCAAATTTGTGGTTCATTTTCTCAAACCTTCTTGCCATTAAGGCAATTTATCATCTTTTTCATCCTACACTTTGTTAGATGAAGTCTCCGGTTCTTTATAATTACAGATTTTACCTTGTGCTTTGAAAGTCACATTTTTGTTAGATGAAGTATCATCTTTGCTGTCAGCTTTCTTAGTTTTCTTATCAATTACAAACTCATATGCTTTCAACTTAGAGAAAACTTGTTGATATGGCATAGAAGCAATATCTTTGGTGTTTTCAATCACAACATCATGAATATCCCATTTCTTAGATAGTCCTCTAAGAATTTTCAGAGCAATTTCTCTTTTAGGATACTTTCTCCCAAGAGCACTTAGATCATTCATAATGCTAGTGAATCTGACTTCAAGTCTTTCAATAGATTCACCATCTTCCATTTCAAAACCATCAAATTTGGCAATAATACCACAGATAGTTTGTTTTTTGATATGATCGAAAGCCTTTGACACATTATAGCAAAAGTGTGTCCCAAACGCTCGCTTCTTTCACAAAGAGAAATCATTCCCATAACACCATCATCAATAGTGTTATATAGAGTATCTTTAGCAATATAATCCAAGTAACTAACTTCCTTTCTTCAGGAGTAAGCTGATCATCGGATTTTGGAAATTCATCCCTTGGATCATCTTTTTTTCAAAGATCGCAGAGATTTATGATTAACAACCTTAAACTCAAAAGGTCCTTGAGACACAACTCTCCACATTCTCTCATGTTTAGAGTACAAGTGTGCCTGCATTCTCAATCTCCATAGATCATAATTCTCAACTGAGAACATAGGTAGTTTCTTAGAAGGCATGATGAAGTGGCCTTGTAAGATATCAGCAGTAAGATCTATTCAGTAGACCACCAAAGTCTCTAATTCAACAAGAATATGACTACCAAAGCAAGTGGTCAGTTAGAACCACTACTCTGATACCACTTGTTGGTCCCGGTGTAAACGAGTGTCACACGTGTATGGGGGGGGAATACATGTGTATAGTGATTTTTCAACTTTTAAAACTTTTAACGAAATCAGCGAGTCAGGTTGTCCTGATTTTCAGTCCTTAGAAGCACAAATTGCCCTGAGTCAAAGTCTACTGAGATAATAACACTGAGTGGCGTTCAGGGACTCCAGATTAGCTCACTGGTCCTGATTTTTCTCAGAGTCCAAATAAGCTTGGAGTAGATACTAATCTTACTGACTACTCAGGAGAGTTTATCAGTTTGACAACTATCTATACTAGCTTATCTTGAGTGCGGAAAGTGTAGGCCCTAAGTTTATACTCGTTTTACTTTGCTGAAAATCTTTCCAAATGAAATAGTGGTTAAGGTTGTGATCAAGTTAATGAAAGTTCAATGGATTGATTCCAAATGAATATCAAAAATGCTTTCTGTGAAATATGCAACAAGTAATAATGCAAAGCAGAAAGCAAATAACACAACAAGTTATAGTGGTTCAGAGGCTCAAGTTCCTACGTCCACTCTCTCTAATCTTTAGAGAAATTCCTTAACACACTACTTCTACTACCTCAAGCTTTCAGACTGAACTCAGCAGCTTACTAACTCAACACTACTACGAGTTTTCAGGCTGAACTACTGTAGCTTACTAACTCAACACACACAAGTTTTCAGACTGAACAATCAGCTTACTAACTTCTCCTCTAGAGTCTTCAGACTGAACACAACAGCTTACTAACTCTTTACAACTCTCTCACTTCCAACTACTACACACACAAACTTCCTAATCAAAGGGTTTGGGTTTGGTTGGTTTCCAACTAAGGTGAGATATCCTTTTACAATGAGAACACAAGTAAAAGACTAGGATATCTCGAACTAAGCTTTGGGTAAGATCTTGAATCTAGGCTTAGTAAATGAGCTCTCTTCAAAGATGAAACACTTGGGAAATTCTAAGGGTTTCGAGTGTTTCACAAGAATGCTTGAATACGAATGAGCTCTGTGAGTTGCTTTGATTTCCCGTATCCTTGAAGTGTACAAGGCCTCTGGTATTTATAGGCAACTCTCAAGAAGTCTTTCTTTGAAAAACTATTTGTTGGAGAGATAGCATCTCGGGTTTCTTCTTTGAGTATTTGATGAACGGCTTTGTTGGGGTTTGAACGAGCCATTGCATGCTTTAGGAAATATCTAGATAAGCAGCCAATCACCAATTTCTGTGAACAAGACAAATATTTCTGCTGACATTCTTCAGAGAAATGTTGCTTTCAGTGTTAGGAAAGTACGCTGTTGTCGCCTGCTCATTGGTCGATATCTTCCTTTGAACAAAGACAACAAAAACGACTCTTTTTGTCAACCAATACTGAGTTGATACTTTCCTTAGTGTTCACGAACGTATATCATTCTCTTTACATGTACTCAGAATGAACAAACATTATTTATTTTGGAGTGACTTGTTCAGGTTCTGTTGATTCAGTACATAAGAGTCTTCAGGATTTTCTGATCTTCAGGTTCTTCAAGTCTTCAGGTTCTGTAAGTCTTCAGGATATACTGATCCTTCAGTATGGTTTAGGTCTTTAGTATAGTTTGATCTTCAGGATACTTCTGATCTACAGATAAAACATTGAAACCTATTTTAACCTGAACTATGTCTGCTGACTATACATGGTGCAGATCATCCTGATAATTTGAAACCTGATCCGATACTATCAAGATCGTCCTGAAACATGTCATACTCAGGGGTTTTGGGATCTAATTAAAATCTTTATTAAATTCATCTCCCAACAATCTACCAGTAGTGATACAGAATTACAATAGTCAACTAATACCTTTAGATGTGTTTACGAGAGACCATCTACCACTAGTGATACAAATTACAATAGTAAACTAATACCTTTTGATGTTCTTACGAGAGACGACATTCTATTAGTGATACCGATTACAATAGTCAACTAATACCTTTGGATGTGTTTACAAAAGACCATCTACCATTAGTGATACCAATTACAATAGTCAACTAATACCTTTTGATGTGTTTCGAGAGACGACATTCCATCAGTAATACTGATTACAATAGTCAACTAATACCTTTGGATGTGCTTACGAAAGATGGCATTCTGTTAGTGATACCGATTACAATAGTTAACTAATACCTTTAGATGTGTTTACAAGAGATGACATTCCATTAGTGATACCAATTACAAAAGTCAACTAATACATTTGGATGTGTTTACGAGAGATGACATTCCATTAATGATACCGATTACAATAGTCAACTAATACATTTTGATGTGTTTACGAGAGACCATCTACCATTAGTGATACCAATTCAATACTAAACTAATACCTTTGTATGTGTTTACGAGAGATGATATTCCATTAGTGATACCGAATTACAATAGTCAACTAATACCTTTGGATGTGTTTACGAGAGACAACATTCCACTAGTGATACCGAATTACAATAGTCAACTAATACCTTTGGATGCCTTTACGAGAGACGACATTCCATTAGTGATATCGATTACAATAGTCAACTAATACCTTTGGATGTGTTTACAAGAGATGACATTCCATTAGTGATACCGACATAATAGTCAACTAATAAAGATTGATGTATTTACTTAACCATTAGTAATATAAATTACAATAGTCAACTAATATCTTTGATGTGTTTACGAGAGACCATCTACTATTAGTGATACCAATTAAAATAGTCAACTAATACCTTTGGTCAGGTTTTCTAGAGATGACATTCCATTAGTGATACCGATTATAATAGTCAACTAATACCTTCTTGATGTGTTTACGAGAGACAACATTCCATTAGTGATAATTTAATTACAATAGTCAACTAATACCTTTTGGATGTGTTTACGAAAGACCACATTTCGTTAGTGATATCGATTACAATAGTCAACTAATACCTTTTGGATGTGTTTACAAGATATGACATTCCATTAGTGATACCGATTACAATAGTCAACTAATAAAGATTGATGTATTTACTTAACCATTAGTAATATCAATTACAATAGTCAACTAATATCTTTGATGTGTTTACAGAGACCATCTACCATTAGTGATACCAATTAAAATAGTCAACTAATACCTTTTGGATGTGTTTTTTGAGAGACGACATTCCATTAGTGATACCGACATACAATAGTAAACTAATACCTTTGAATGTGTTTACGAGAGACCATCTACCATTAGTGATACCAATTACAATAGTCAAGTAATACCTTAGGATGTGTTTTCGAGAGACGACATTCCACTAGTGATACCGACACAATAGTCAACTAATACCTTTTGATGTGTTTACGAGAGATGACATTCCATTAGTGATACCGATTACAATAGTCAACTAATACCTTTTAGATGTGTTTACGGTAGATGACATTCCATTAGTGATACCGAATTACAATAAATAACTAATACCTTTGGATATGTTTATTTATAGACAACATTCCAATAGTGATATCGATTACAATAGTCAACTAATACCTTTAGATGTGTTTACAAGAGATGACATTCCATTAGTGATACCGATTACAATAGTCAACTAATAGCATTGGATGTATTTACGAACCATTAGTAATATCAATTACAGTAGTCAACTAATATCTTTAGATGTGTTTATGAGAGACCATCTACTATTAGTGATACCAACTAAAATAGTCAACTAATACCTTTGGATGTGTTTTCGAGAGACGACATTCCATTAGTGATACCGATTATAATAGTCAACTAATACCTTTGGATGTGTTTACGAGAGACAACATTCCATTAGTGATACCGAATTACAATAGTCAACTAATATCTTTGGATGTGTTTATGAGAGACGACATTCCACTAGTGATATCGATTACAATAGTCAACTAATACCTTTAGATGTGTTTACAAGAGATGACATTCCATTAGTGATACCGATTACAATAGTCAACTAATAAAGATTGATGTATTTACAAACCATTAGTAATATCAATTACAATAGTCAACTAATATCTTTGGATGTGTTTATGAGAGACCATCTACCATTAGTGATACCAAGTCAACTAATACCTTTGGATGTGTTTTTGAGAGAAGACATTCCATTAGTGATACCGATTACAATAGTCAACTAATACCTTTGGATTCGTTCGAGAGACCATCTACCATTAGTGATATTGATTACAATACTCAACTAATACCTTTCTATGTGTTTACGAAAGATGACATTCCATTAGTGATACCGAATTATAATAGTCAACTAATACCTTTGGATGTGTTTACGAGAGACAACATTCCATTAGTGATACCGAATTACAATAGTCAACTAATACCTTTGGATGTATTTACGAGAGACGATGTTCCATTAGTGATATCGATAACAATAGTCAACTAATACCTTTGGATGTGTTTACAAGAGACGACATTCCATTAGTGATACCGATTATAATAGTCAACTAATAAAGATTGATGTATTTACGAACCATTAGTAATATCAATTACAGTAGTCAACTAATATCTTTAGATGTGTTTATGAGAGACCATCTACTATTAGTGATACCAACTAAAATAGTCAACTAATACCTTTGGTTGTGTTTTCGAGAGATAACATTCCATTAGTGATACCGATTATAATAATCAACTAATACCTTCGGATGTGTTTACGAGAGACAACATTCCATTAGTGATACCGAATTACAATAGTCAACTAATACCTTTGGATGTGTTTACGAGAGACGACATTTCGTTAGTGATATCGATTACAATAGTCAACTAATACCTTTGATGTGTTTACAAGATATGACATTCCATTAGTGATACCGACACAATAGTCAACTAATAAAGATTGATGTATTTACGAACCATTATTAGTAATATCAATTACAATAGTCAACTAATATCTTTGATGTGTTTATGAGAGACCATCTACCATTAGTGATACCAATTAAAAATAGTCAACTAATACCTTTGGATGTGTTTTTGAGAGACGACACACCATTAGTGATACCGATTACAATAGTGAACTAATACCTTTGGATGTGTTTACGAGAGACCATCTACCATTAGTGATACCAATTACAATAGTCAACTAATACCTTAGGATGTGTTTTCGAGAGACGACATTCCACTAGTGATACTGACTACAATAGTCAACTAATACCTTTGGATGTGTTTACGAGAGATGACATTCCATTAGTGATACCGATTACAATAGTCAACAAATATATTTAGATGTGTTTACTTAGAGACCATCTACCATTAGTGATACCGATTACCAACTAATACCTTTTGTATGAGTTTACGAGACGATATTCCATTAGTGATACCAAATTATAATAGTCAACTAATACCTTTGGATGTGTTTACGAGAGACAACATTACATTAGTGATACCGAATTACAATAGTCAACTAATACCTTTGGATATGTTTACGATAGACAACATTCCATTAGTGATATCGACATAATAGTCAAACTAATACCTTTAGATGTGTTTACGAGAGATGACATTCCATTAGTGATACCGATTACAATAGTCAACTAATAACATTGGATGTATTTACGAACCATTAGTAATATCAATTATAATAGTCAACTAATACCTTTGGATTTGTTTTCGAGAGATGACATTCCATTAGTGATACCGATTATAATAGTCAACTAATACCTTTTAGTGTGTTTACGAGAGACAACATTCCATTAAGGATACCGAATTACAATAGTCAACTAATACATTTGATATGTTTACAGAGACAACATTCCATTAGTGATATCAATTACAATAGTCAACTAATACCTTTAGATGTGTTTACTTAGAGAGGACATTCCATTAGATACCGATTACATTAGTCAACTAATACCATGTATTTTATTTAGAGACCATCTACCATTAGTGATAAAATTACAATAATCAACTAATACCTTTTGATGTGTTTACGAGAGACCATACATTCCATTAGTGATACCGATTGTAATAAATAACTAATACCTTTGATGTGTTTACGAGAGACCATCTACCATTAGTGATACCAATTACATTAGTCAACTAATAAATTTGAATGTGTTTACTTTGAGACGATATTCCGTTAGTGATACCGATTACATTAGTCAACTAATATATTTAGATGTGTTTACGAGACCATCTACCATTAGTGATACCGAATACAAATACTCAACTAATACCTTTGTATGATTTAAGAGAGACGATATTCCATTAGTGATACCAAATTATAATAGTCAACTAATACCTTTGATGTGTTTATTTAGAGACAACATTCCATTAGTGATACCGAATTACAATAGTCAACTAATACCTTTGGATGTGTTTATTTAGAGACGATGTTCCATTAGTGATATCGATAACAATAGTCAACTAATACCTTTTGATGTGTTTACAAGAGATACATTCCATTAGTGATACCGATTATAATAGTCAACTAATAAAGATTGATGTATTTATTTAACCATTAGTAATATCAATTACAATAGTCAACTAATATCTTTAGATGTGTTTATGAGAGACCATCTACTATTAGTGATACAAACTAAAATAGTCAACTAATACCTTTGGATGTGTTTTCGAGAGACGACATTCCATTAGTGATACCGATTATAATAGTCAACTAATACCTTTGTATGTGTTTACTTAAAGACTTACATTCCATTAGTGATACCAATTACAATAAATAACTAATACCTTTGGATGTGTTTACTTAGAGACCATATACCATTAGTGATACCAATTACATTAGTCAACTAATAAATTTGAATGTGTTTTTGAGAGAAGACATTCCATTAGTGATACCGATTACAATAGTAACTAATACCTTTGATGTGTTCAAGAGACCATCTACCATTAGTGATATTGATTAAATACTCAACTAATACCTTTTGATGTGTTTACGAGAGATGACATTCCATTAGTGATACCAATTATAATAGTCAACTAATACCTTTTGATGTGTTTACGGTAGACAACATTCCATTAGTGATACCAATTACAATAGTCAACTAATACCTTTTCGATGTATTTACGAGAGACGATGTTCCATTAGTGATATCGATAACAATAGTCAACTAATACCTTTTGATGTGTTTACAAGAGATCTACATTCCATTAGTGATACCGATTATAATAGTCAACTAATAAAGATTGATGTATTTACCATAACCATTAGTAATATCAATTACAATAGAGTAACTAATATCTTTTAGATGTGTTTATGAGAGACCATCTACTATTAGTGATACCAACTAAAATAGTCAACTAATACCTTTTGGTTGTGTTTTCGAGATAACATTCCATTAGTGATACCGATTATAATAATCAACTAATACCTTCTTGATGTGTTTACGAGAGACAACATTCCATTAAGGATACCAATTACAATAGTCAACTAATACCTTTGATGTGTTTACGAGAGAGACTACATTTCATTAGTGATATCGATTACAATAGTCAACTAATACCTTTTGATGTGTTTACAAGATATGACATTCCATTAGTGATACCGATTACAATAAATCAACTAATAAAGATTGATGTATTTTTACTTAACCATTAGTAATATCAATTACAATAGTCAACTAATATCTTTTGATGTGTTTACGAGAGACCATCTACCATTAGTGATACCAATTAAAATAGTCAACTAATACCTTTTGATGTGTTTTTGAGAGACGACATTCCATTAGTGATACCGACACAATAAGTGAACTAATACCTTTATGTGTTTACGAGAGACCATCTACCATTAGTGATAAAAAATTACAATAGTCAACTAATACCTTAGGATGTGTTTTCGAGAGACGACATTCCACTAGTGATACTGATTACAATAGTCAACTAATACCTTTGGATGTGTTTACGAGAGATGACATTCCATTAGTGATACCGATTACAATAGTCAACAAATATATTTAGATGTGTTTACGAGAGACCATCTACCATTAGTGATACCGAATACAATACTCAACTAATACCTTTGTATGAGTTTACGAGAGACGATATTCCATTAGTGATACCAAATTATAATAGTCAACTAATACCTTTGGATGTGTTTACGAAAGACAACATTACATTAGTGATACCGAATTACAATAGTCAACTAATACCTTTGGATATGTTTACGATAGACAACATTCCATTAGTGATATCGATTACAATAGTCAACTAATACCTTTAGATGTGTTTACGAGAGATGACATTCCATTAGTGATACCGATTACAATAGTCAACTAATAACATTGGATGTATTTACGAACCATTAGTAATATCAATTATAATAGTCAACTAATACCTTTGGATTTGTTTTCGAGAGATGACATTCCATTAGTGATACCGATTATAATAGTCAACTAATACCTTTTTTGTGTTTACGAGAGAAACATTCCATTAGTGATACCGAATTACAATAGTCAACTAATACATTTGGATATGTTTACGAGAGACAACATTCCATTAGTGATATCAATTACAATAGTCAACTAATACCTTTAGATGTGTTTACGAGAGAGGACATTCCATTAGTGATACCGATTACATAAGTCAACTAATACCTTGGATGTATTTACGAGAGACCATCTACCATTAGTGATAGCAATTACAATAATCAACTAATACCTTTTGATGTGTTTTTAGAGACTACATTCCATTAGTGATACCGATTATAAATAGTCAACTAATACCTTTGGATGTGTTTACGAGAGACCATCTACCATTAGTGATACCAATTACATTAGTCAACTAATAAATTTGAATGTGTTTATGAGAGACGACATTCCGTTAGTGATACCGATTACATTAGTCAACTAATATATTTAGATGTGTTTACGAGAGACCATCTACCATTAGTGATACCGAATACAATACTCAACTAATACCTTTGTATGAGTTTACGAGAGACGATATTCCATTAGTGATACCAAATTATAATAGTCAACTAATACCTTTGGATGTGTTTACGAGAGACAACATTCCATTAGTGATACCGAATTACAATAGTCAACTAATACCTTTGGATGTGTTTACGAGAGACGATGTTCCATTAGTGATATCGATAACAATAGTCAACTAATACCTTTGGATGTGTTTACAAGAGACTATTTAGTGATACCGATTATAATAGTCAACTAATAAAGATTGATGTATTTACTTAACCATTAGTAATATCAATTACAGTAGTCAACTAATATCTTTAGATGTGTTTATGAGAGACCATCTACTATTAGTGATACCAACTAAAATAGTCAACTAATACCTTTGGATGTGTTTTCGAGAGACGACATTCCATTAGTGATACCGATTATAATAGTCAACTAATACCTTTGTATGTGTTTACGAAAGACGACATTCCATTAGTGATACCGATTGTAACAGTCAACTAATACCTTTGGATGTGTTTACGAGAGACCATCTACCATTAGTGATACCAATTACATTAGTCAACTAATAAATTTGAATGTGTTTTTGAGAGAAGACATTCCATTAGTGATACCGATTACAATAGTCAACTAATACCTTTGGATGTGTTCGAGAGACCATCTACCATTAGTGATATTGATTACAATACTCAACTAATACCTTTTGTATGTGTTTACTTAAAGATGACATTCCATTAGTGATACCAATTATAATAGTCAACTAATACCTTTGATGTGTTTACAGACAACATTCCATTAGTGATACCAATTACAATAGTCAACTAATACCTTTCGATGTATTTATTTAGAGACGATGTTCCATTAGTGATATCGATAACAATAGTCAACTAATACCTTTGATGTGTTTACAAGAGACTACATTCCATTAGTGATACCAATTATAATAGTCAACTAATAAAGATAGATGTATTTATAACCATTAGTAATATCAATTACAATAGTCAACTAATATCTTTAGATGTGTTTATGAGAGACCATCTACTATTAGTGATACCAACTAAAATAGTCAACTAATACCTTTGGTTGTGTTTTCGAGAGATAACATTCCATTAGTGATACCGATTATAATAGTCAACTAATACCTTCGGATGTGTTTACGAGAGACAACATTCCATTAGTGATACCGAATTACAATAGTCAACTAATACCTTTGGATGTGTTTACGAGAGACGACATTTTGTTAGTGATATCGATTACAATAGTCAACTAATACCTTTGATGTGTTTATAAGATATGACATTCCATTAGTGATACCGATTACAATATTCAACTAATAAAGATTGATGTATTTACTTAACCATTAGTAATATCAATTACAATAGTCAACTAATATCTTTAGATGTGTTTATGAGAGACCATCTACTATTAGTGATACCAACTAAAATAGTCAACTAATACCTTTTGGTGTGTTTTCTAGAGATAACATTCCATTAGTGATACCGATTATAATAGTCAACTAATACCTTTGGATGTGTTTTACGAGAGACAACATTCCATTAGTGATACCAATTACAATAGTCAACTAATACCTTTGGATGTGTTTACTTAGAGACGACATTTCATTAGTGATATCGATTACAATAGTCAACTAATACCTTTGGATGTGTTTACAAGATACTGACATTCCATTAGTGATACCGACACAATATTCAACTAATAAAGATTGATGTATTTACGAACCATTAGTAATATCAATTACAATAGTCAACTAATATCTTTGATGTGTTTTACAAGAGACCATCTACCATTAGTGATACCAATTAAAATAGTCAACTAATACCTTTGGATGTGTTTTTGAGAGACGACACACCATTAGTGATACCGATTACAATAGTAAACTAATACCTTTGGATGTGTTTACGAGAGACCATCTACCATTAGTGATACCAATTACAATAGTCAACTAATACCTTTTGATGTGTTTTTCGAGAGACTACATTCCACTAGTGATACTGACATAATAATAGTCAACTAATACCTTTGGATGTGTTTACGAGAGATGACATTCCATTAGTGATACCGATTACAATAGTCAACAAATATATTTAGATGTGTTTACGAGAGACCATCTACCATTAGTGATACCGAATACAATACTCAACTAATACCTTTGTATGAGTTTACGAGAGACGATATTCCATTAGTGATACCAAATTATAATAGACAACTAATACCTTTGGATGTGTTTACGAGAGACAACATTACATTAGTGATACCGAATTACAATAGTCAACTAATACCTTTGGATATGTTTACGATAGACAACATTCCATTAGTGATATCAATTACAATAGTCAACTAATACCTTTAGATGTGTTTACGAGAGATGACATTCCATTAGTGATACCGATTACAATAGTCAACTAATAAAGATTGATGTATTTACAACCATTAGTAATATCAATTATAACACTCAACTAATACCTTTGGATGTGTTTTCGAGAGATGACATTCCATTAGTGATACCGATTATAATAGTTAACTAATACCTTTAGATGTGTTTACGAGAGACAACATTCCATTAGTGATACCGAATTACAATAGTCAACTAATACATTTGGATATGTTTACGAGAGACAACATTCCATTAGTGATATCAATTACAATAGTCAACTAATACCTTTAGATGTGTTTACGAGAGAGGACATTCCATTAGTGATACCGACAATAGTCAACTAATACCTTGGATGTATTTACGAGAGACCATCTACCATTAGTTATAGCAATTACAATAATCAACTAATACCTTTTGACGTGTTTACGAGAGACGACATTCCATTAGTGATACCGATTGTAACAGTCAACTAATACCTTTGGATGTGTTTATGAGAGACCATCTACCATTAGTGATACCAATTACATTAGTCAACTAATAAATTTGAATGTGTTTTTGAGAGAAGACATTCCATTAGTGATACCGATTACAATAGTCAACTAATACCTTTGGATGTGTTCGAGAGACCATCTACCATTAGTGATATTGATTACAATACTCAACTAATACCTTTGTATGTGTTTACGAAAGATGACATTCCATTAGTGATACCGTATTATAATAGTCAACTAATACCTTTGGATGTGTTTACGAGAGACAACATTCCATTAGTGATACCGAATTACAATAGTCAACTAATACCTTTGGATGTGTTTACGAGAGACGATGTTCCATTAGTGATATCGATAACAATAGTCAACTAATACCTTTGGATGTGTTTACAAGAGACGACATTCCATTAGTGATACCGATTATAATAGTCAACTAATAGCATTGGATGTATTTACGAACCATTAGTAATATCAATTACAAAATAGTCAACTAATATCTTTAGATGTGTTTACGAGAGACCATCTACTATTAGTGATATCAACTAAAATAGTCAACTAATACCTTTGGATGTGTTTTCGAGAGACGACATTCCATTAGTGATACCGATTATAATATTCAACTAATACCTTTGGATGTGTTTACGAGAGACAACATTCCATTAGTGATACCGAATTACAATAGTCAACTAATACATTTGGATGTGTTTATGAGAGACGACATTCCACTAGTGATATCGACATAATAGTCAACTAATACCTTTGATGTGTTTACAAGAGACGACATTCCATTAGTGATACCGATTACAATAGTCAACTAATAAAGATTGATGTATTTACAAACCATTAGTAATATCAATTACAATAGTCAACTAATATCTTTGGATGTGTTTATGAGAGACCATCTACCATTAGTGATACCAAGTCAACTAATACCTTTGGATGTGTTTTTGAGAGAAGACATTCCATTAGCGATACCGATTACAATAGTCAACTAATACCTTTGGATGTGTTTGAGGTACCATCTACCATTAGTGATATTGATTACAATACTCAACTAATACCTTTGTATGTGTTTACGAAAGATGACATTCCATTAGTGATACCGAATTATAATAGTCAACTAATACCTTTGGATGTGTTTACGAGAGACAACATTCCATTAGTGATAATTTAATTACAATAGTCAACTAATACCTTTTAGATGTGTTTACGAGAGACCATGTTCCATTAGTGATATCGATAACAATAGTCAACTAATACCTTTGATGTGTTTACAAGAGACCAAATTCCATTAGTGATACCGATTATAATAGTCAACTAATAGCATTGATGTATTTACTTAACCATTAGTAATATATCAATTACAAAGAGTCAACTAATTTCTTTAGATGTGTTTATGAGAGACCATCTACTATTAGTGATACCAACTAAAATAGTCAACTAATACCTTTTGATGTGTTTTCAGAGACTATATTCCATTAGTGATACCGATTATAATAGTCAACTAATACCTTTTGATCTGTTTTTCAGAGACTACATTCCATTAGTGATACCGATTATAATAGTCAACTAATACCTTTGGATGTGTTTACGAGAGACAACATTCCATTAGTGATACCCTAATTACAATAGTCAACTAATACCTTTGGATGTGTTTACGAGAGACTACATTCCACTAGTGATATCGACACAATAGTCAACTAATACCTTTGATGTGTTTACAAGAGACTACATTCCATTAGTGATACCGATTACAATAGTCAACTAATAAAGCATTGATGTATTTACTTAACCATTAGTAATATCAATTACAATAGTCATCTAATATCTTTGGATGTGTTTATGAGAGACCATCTACCATTAGTGATACCAAGTCAACTAATACCTTTGGATGTGTTTTTTAGAGAAGACATTCCATTAGTGATACCGATTACAATAGTCAACTAATACCTTTGCATGTGTTTACGAGAGACCATCTACCATTAGTGATACCAATTACAATAGTCAACTAATACCTTAAGATGTGTTTTCGAGAGACGACATTCCATTAGTGATACCGACACAATAGTCAACTAATACCTTTTGATGTGTTTACTTAGAGAAGACATTCCATTAGTGATACCGACACAATAGTCAACTAATAAAGATTGATGTATTTACTTAACCATTAGTAATATCAATTACAAATAGTCAACTAATACCTTTTGATGTGTTTTCGAGAGACTACATTCCATTAGTGATACCGATTATAATAGTCAACTAATACCTTTGATGTGTTTACGAGAGACAACATTCCATTAAGGATACCGAATTACAATAATCAACTAATACCATATGTTTACTTAGAGACAACATTTCATTAGTGATATCAATTACAATAGTCAACTAATACCTTTAGATGTGTTTATTTAGAGAGGACGCTCCATTAGTGATATCGACACAATAGTCAACTAATACCTTGATGTATTTACGAGAGACCATCTACCATTAGTGATAGCAATTACAATAATCAACTAATACCTTTTGATGTGTTTATTTAGAGACTACATTCCATTAGTGATATCGATTATAATAGTCAACTAATACCTTTGATGTGTTTACAAGAGACCATCTACCATTAGTGATACCAATTAAAATAGTCAACTAATAAATTTGATGTGTTTATGAGAGACTTACATTCCATTAGTGATACCGATTACAATAGTCAACTAATACTTTTAAATGTGTTCGAGAGACCATCTACCATTAGTGATATTGATTAAAATACTCAACTAATACCTTTGTATGTGTTTACGAAAGACGACATTCCATTAGTGATACCGAATTACAATAGTCAACTAATACCTTTTGGATGTGTTTATTTAGAGACAACATTCCATTAGTGATACCGAATTACAATAGTCAACTAATACCTTTTGATGTGTTTACTTAGAGACTACATTCCATTATTGATATCGATAATAATAGTCAACTAGAACCTTTGGATGTGTTTACCGACCATCTACCATTAGTGATACCAATTACAATACTCAACTAATACCTTTTGATGTTTTTACGAGAGACGACATTCCATTAGTGATACCGAATTACAATAGTGTTGGGATATTTTAGTTTTGATTATTTATGCCAAAACATTGTGTAATTATCAACTTGTATTATTTAATTTCATTTTTACAGTAAAATGTCGAGGGGGGAAGTGAGCAAAAGTTGAGGGGAACCGATCCAAGTCTCCTCAAGAAAATATAGCCGAGTTCAAAATGCCCTAAGTGAAAATATGCCTGAAGAAAATTGGTCTGAATGGAAGAAGGCTGAAGTCCAAAACCGCCGAAAGTTGAATATCGCCCCGAAAATAGAATCCTAATCCCCAATGCCGAAATCCTCGAGAGGAAGTTGTCAAATCCTCAAGGGAGAACGCCAAATCCTCGAGAGGAAGTATGTTGATTTAAGAAAGCCTGAATGCTGACGTGGACCAATCAGAGGCGGTCAACAAGCCTGACAAAAAGCTGCATAAATTATAGAATAGTATGGATTTGAATGTGACTTTCTCCAATGGTAACATTCAAATTCACACTATAAATACAAGCTCTTCCATCAAATTAAGTGTGGAAAAATGCTATCAATCTAAGAGAAATATTCTCAAGCATTCCCACCATAGAACACAAATATGTAGATATCCAAAATATATTCAAGAGTGTTCTAAACTCAATCTAAGGGAATATATCCATATATCCTAGAATAGAGATTTTCCCAACCTAGCATAAAGGCTAAGAATTGTACCAAACTCAAACCAACACCAAACTCAAACCCGTTGCTTGAGAGATAGTTAGTGGTTAAGTGAGGTAGTAGAGAGGAGAACCCGTGAGGGTGATAAGTCCAGTTGAGAGGCGATCTCATGGAGGGTGATAAGTCCAGTTGAGTGAGAACTCATTAAACATCTGAAAGAAATCCCGCAAGGGAGGGTAGGTGTTGGTCCAGATTAGGAAAACCCATGTGCGCGGAAATACCATGTAATGCATATAAAACAGGGGTGAGGGCAAAGTGATTCTAATTCTTTTTTGCTTTTAAGAACGATGTGTGTTTTGCTTATAATCAAATGCATGTGGCAAGTAAGAACATAAAGCAGTAAAGAACACACGATTTTATAGTGGTTCGAGTCCAACTCCTACATCCACTCTTCCCTTTCAAAGAGGGGCACCTACTTAACCAACCGACTTAGTTTAACGATTAGTCCAACACCCAAATAGATGTTCACACTCAAACGGACTTATCTCCCTCACGGATTGCTTACCCTCCCTTTCGATTGCTTAGATGTTTACCGAAAGTTCACACTCAAACAGACTTATCGCCTCATGGGATTGCTACCCTCCCTTTCTTGATTGCTAGATGTTTACCGAAGTTCACACTCACCTACAAACTTATCCTATCAAACCGATTTGGGTAAGGTTTGTTTTGTTTAATTCAGTGTGAGATTTTCCTTACATTTGTTTAAATTTCAATGCTAAGGATTAAAATCTCTAAGTTTAGGATATTACATTTGTGCTTAGATCTAGGTAGAACACTTCCATATATGCGTATTTTTTGCTTACAATATATGGTGGGAATACTTTGTGTATGTAGCTTTGGCTCTATAGCATCTTTTTTCCACATTCTCCACACCAAATAATGAAGGAAGAACTCAGATTTATAAATATGGATTTGAATGTTACCGCTGGATGGAGTCTCATTAAAAACCAATACTATTCGATGTGTTTACTAGAGACCATTTCATTATTAGTGATACCTTCCATAATAGTCCACGCCACCTTTTGATATGTTTTACTAGAGACCATATTCCATTAGTGATACCGATTACAATAGTTCGTAATTTTTGAATGTGTTTATTCTGACATCCATTATTCTTTAAGTCTAAAATTACAATAGTCAACTAATACCTTCATGTGGGCTTTATTTAAGACCATCTACCATTAGTGATACCAATAACTGAGTCAACTAATACCTTTTGATATGTTTACTTAAGACTTACATTCCATTAGTGATACCGAATTAATAACAAGAATACCTTTTAGATGTGTTTTACTTAGAGACCATATTCCATTAGTGATACCGATTTACAATAGTCAACTTTTACTTTTGATGTGTTTTTTTAGAGACCATTCACCATTAGTGATACCAAGATAACAATAGTCAACTAATACCTTTTATGTGTTTACTCGATTAGTACATTCCATTTTAGATATCAACTAGTTAGCTTATCCGATCTTGATCACGCCTCGATTCGACTAGCCTCCATCCGCCTTCTTCCGACCGAACCTCCTCTTCCGATCCGGGTCATCCGATTAGTCATCCGATCTTCCGATCACCGGGTTAGCTTTTTTTTTTCTTCCGATTTTGCATAAATTACATCACTTAACTCCAGAATCTCATCTATTTATCCGATCTCGACCATTCCATCTCAGAGATTACCTAATCTTGATCATCTTCGTCTGATTTCATGAGTTCCCCCTCAACTTGTTCTCTCTTTCCCCCTCAACTTATTATCTGTAAGTTAGCTTCAAAAACACAAGTTGATAATGTTTTGGGATAATTCATCAAAACTAAAATATCCCAACAATTTTCTCCTTTTTGATAATGACGCCAAAACATTAAAATATATGCATTTATACAGAGATCGGGTTTTTGTTTAAAAGAGATCAGTTCAGGTGATCACATTAAAAGTGATCTTTTGAACTCCCGCTCTGATACCAATTGTTGGTCCCGATTAGGAAAAGTCATGTGCGCGGAAATACCATGTAATGCGTATAAAACAGGGGTGAGGGCATAGTGATTCCAATTCTTTTTTACTTTTAAGAACTATGTGTGTTTTGCTTATAATCAAATGCATATGGCAAGTAAGAACATAAAGCAGTAAAGAACACACGATTTTATAGTTGTTCGGAGTCCAACTCCTACATCCACTCTTCCCTTTCAGCAGGGGCACATACTTAACTAACTGGACTTTGTTTAACGTGTTAGTCCAACACCCAACAGATGTTTACCGAGTTCACACTCAAACGAGACTTATCTCCCTCACGGGATCGCCTACCCTCCCTTTCGGGATTGCTTAGATGTTTACCGAGTTCACACTCAAACGGGACTTATCACCCTCCCTTTCGGGATTGCTAGATGTTTACCGAGTTCACACTCACCAACAAACTTATCCTATCAAACTGATTTGGGTAAGGTTTGTTTGGTTTCCAACTAGGTTGAGATTTTTCCTTACATTTGTTTAGCCTCAATGCTAAGGATGGGAAAATCTCTCTAAGCTTAGGATATTACTGTAGGTCCCGAACGGGTTTTGTGAGGGTGGAAGTCTAGAGGGGAGGGATGAATAGACTTCCAAAACTTTTCGCAGATCATCGTGATTTGGTGATTACCCGATCGAGTGCTAGTGTATCGGGCTTAGATCGATGTTCAATCTTACCGAAAGTGCCTAAGGGCGATCACTGATATCCGCCGCTTTAACCGAGAGGCGGAAGCTTGTTTTAACCCGTGGTGAAAAACCAATTTTATCAATTCGATTCTTAAGTCGGGCCAACCAAAATTTACTAAGGTGTCAACCTCGACGATCATTGCTTTTGTTTGGTGCAGATCGAGCTTAACTTAGAATATGTATGCAATTTTTAAACTCAAGAGTGAATAGTGTAAAGCAATAAGAAAGCACGAAATGCACACAAGACTTTTTATAGTGGTTCGCATTTAAACCCGCCTTTACGCCCACTCTTCCCTTAACACAGGGAACCTTAACCAACTTAACCGAACTTAACCAAACTTAACTCATGGAACTTATATCCCTCACTTCAAAGATGGCCGAGATGTTTATCGAGTTCACACTTACAGATGTTTATCGAAGTTCACACTCAACCTAACTAGAAATCGTAAAACTAGAATCCCTAGTTTGAAATCTTCCTGAACAAACTTAACCTAACTTATGTTGGGTAAAGAATGTTTGAGGGTTCCAACCGAAATCTATCCTCGGTGTTTTAGGTAGCCAAAATGCTAGTGGATAGGATTTCTTGCTAAGAACAATGGGATGAACACTCTAAGAATAATCTTCAAATATGGTGTTCTTTTTTGAGCGAAAATTTTGAAGGCTTTTTTGCTTTTGAGAATCTATGTTAATGATGTTGTTCCGCTTTGCTCAATTGTTCATGTGATAGTAGTTGGTCTTCTTTTTTTCCTTTCGAAAGCAATCCCATTTTATAGACCTCAAATCAAAGAGTCGCTGGAGAGCAATTTGAATTTCGGGCTATATTAGGTAGGTTGTAGGATATGATTATGACGCGTTCGAATTATCGGGCGGGTCAGAGGCATGATTAGCGCCATTTTTGTCCGCAACGTCAGATCCCGCATTGTCACTTTTTTTTGTGCACGTGTCGCTTTCCTCCTTCCGTTAGCGAGGCGGCATTTCAAGAATTTGTCCGCTAGACGATTGATATTCCTTTTGTAGAAGATTCGCCTTGTTCGTGTATATTTTGATTGTCACCAAAGTGAGCCGACTTGATCAAATAACCGATCACCACCTTGTTGAGTCTTCGCAGATTGTCTTAGCTCAATATGCAGACTCTACCGAATGTAGGTCTTCGTGTCTTTTGATCTTCAGTGTCTCGAGCCTCAAACAGATTCAAATATACCGAAGTCTTCGTGTTTGTTATCGAAGTCTTCAGTTTATCCGAGTCTTCGTGTTCATCCGATCTTCGAATCCGAGTCTTCGTGTTCATCCGAAAGTGTTCATCTATCCGAGTCTTCAGTTCATCCGAGTCTTCGTGTTCATCCGCCTTCACCGATCTTCCGATTTCTTGTCTTCGATTTGTTCTAGTCTTCCGATCATCCGACCTTATCCGGGTTATCCGACACTTCGACCGACCTATACATAGGTCCGAGTTTTACATCCCCTCAATATGTGACCTATCTTTACATCAACTATCTATACATTTCAAATTGGTCATCTTAATCTGATTCTAAGTCATCACCAACTAACAGTGTCCGACCGTCCTATTACAACCTGCTTTGAACTTCCATCAAAACTAAAATACGATTTCCCAACAATTTCCCCTTTTGATGGAACCAAAACACTTAATCGTAAAAAAAAGATACCATGAATGGAAATGTAGATAATGTAAACAAGACATACCTCGTAAGACAATGAGATGTTGTCTTAGAATCAAAGAGAGATGGAATATTTCATTCAGATAGGTGTGTGCATTATAGAATACATGAAAAGCTTACCTATCATCCGATTCCAAGTTGTCTTCTTCAGTGTACTTGAACATTTGTAGCTTTTTTTGGGGATGCCAAACATCTTGTACATCCTTTGATTAGTTTGTCCAAATTTCTTCTTCTATGGATCCCTCCTTTTTCAAAGAAATCCATAGTAGGTATTTTTGAACTTAACAGATCTAGCTTTTTTGTCCGACTCAAAGGTGGAAGGAGTAGTTCAAAGGGTGGAGCTTCGGTATTAGTGACATGATTTTCCTTCTTTCATCACCGCCCGGTAGAAGTCCGATACATTGTTTCTAACCAGCTTTTAAATTCATCATCATTTTCACCGATTTTGATGAATCGAATCTTCTCCGTGATGTATACGCCACATAACCATTCTCCTCCGATCCGATCCCATTCTCGAAGCAGATCTTGTCGCACAGGATGTCTTTAACAGTGCCGGAAGGGCATTCTTCTCCCAAGCAATCTCCTCTCGCCGCAGCCTTCGTTCTTCCTCTTCCTTCGATGTAAGTTTATGTTCAGTCCTTAGCCTCCGCTAACTTCGCTTTTTTGATGGCGGCCTCTTATTATTCTCTCGTCTTTGTTTGCCTTGAATTTGTTCAGAACATTGCTTTTGGTAGAGAATGGTCGGCCTTGTCTCCCGATCTTCCGTAGTTGCTTTTGTCATCTTGCCTTTTGCCTTTCTTCCTTCTCGAGTCCGCTTCAGTTCATCTTGTTCGCCTTTCTTCAAATAAATTTCTTAGCGAAGTTCAAGGCTCTTGGCCCGATCATCGCTTTCATTCTTTTCTCGAGATGAACAAAGAAAAGTCTTCAATCTTGTCGACTCGGGCAAGAATCCTCCGAAAGAGCATTTTTCCGCTTCAAAGATCTTTGCTATGTTTCTCCACGCTTTTTCACTTCAAAGAATGAGACCAAGAGATGGAGCGGGTCGGCAAGTCGACATGCTGGTTTTCGGTAGAGATGAAATTGTTACCAACTCGTGGTTCTTTTTTTTCTTTTTTTTTTTTATTCTCATGTCCTTCCCCTTTTTGGTTTCATCAAAAGAGGTTGACATCTTGCGGTTCGAGCAGTATTAATTGTCATGAGATCTCCTCTCCGAGTTCCTCGACAACAAGAGGAGTAATATGAACGGGGGCGTATGCGCAGGAGTGAAGAAGGCCCGAAAGCAATTTTGATTTCGCCTTGCTTGCTCAGAGAAGCTAGAAAATGTTTCCAACCCATATCCATGTGGTTGTTAGTTTTGTCCAAGGATGCCCGCACATTCTCCAAAAGTACCGTGGTTCCGATTGAGCATCTCCGCCCTCAATCGCGAGTTTGTCGACCGAGTTTGAGCTTCTCAAAGAAGAGGATTTACTAGTTGCATTACTTCAAAGAAGATGGCATTGTGCATCCTAACCGTGTGACTTCGCTCCTTGTCAACTAGTTTTGCTTTGCTCATATTCAAATCGCTTCATCGATTCGGCGCAGAAGCGCCATAATTTGTCTTCAAACGCAGCCTTGATCCCATCCCCAATCTTCTCAAGATAATGATCTAGGTATCGAGCTCATCATAGCAGTCCCGTCGATGTTGAAGCCTGAAGCCTTGTCTCATCTCGGGACTCCATTCTGGTTCATCCCCCCATGATCTGTAGGAGGTTGAACGGTTTCTCCTCGTTATCGCTAATCCCAACCTTTCGTGAATTAACCATCCGATATCATTGTCGATGCCAATTCAACAAAGACTTTCAATCCCAAAGATTGTTCAAGCACTTCAACTCCAAGTCTACAAAGAAATTTGATCCCAGAGTTGTCATGAGAATCAAAATTTCTTCAATGCTTTTCACCGATATCCCTCCGTAACACTATTTCTTCTATCTCATTGGTCGGATGCCAGATGTTGATCCAATTCAGGCATAGATCCAAAGCAGATACTCCTTGATCTGTTGCTTCATTATCCTTATGATGGTGCTTTCGAGCAGGAAGAAGCACGGCTCCGTATTGAAGGGATTATGAGAGATGGACACTCGCTTGTCGATCTCTCTGTGCCCTTGTGACTTGATTGAGATTGGGATATTTGTGGGGATATGTGTGGTTCATTTTCGCTTTTTGAGGGTGTTCAATTTCCTAATCGGTTCATTGATTGGTGGTGGGGAGATCTTGGTGATCCGATAGGCGAAAGTGAGGGGAGGGTGAGAAGGTTTTGGGAGGTGGTGATGATGATTTTTGAGGAGAGGGTGATGGTGATTTGAAGTGGGCGCTGGGCGATCTTGCTCTCCTGAAGATCTTGGTGAGAGGCAGAGAATCGATGGTGATTCTTCCTCGATTGCTCCACTTCGTCCCTCCGACAGATTTCTCCCTTCACAAGATCATCCGCTTTTCCCTTTACTTCTCGATAGTTGGCTCAGAGCGGATCGCTATCTCTTCTTCCGATCTTACTTCAGATCAGATCCTTAGTTCTCGCTTACTTGGCTTTAGAAACTTGGAGCAAATTTCGAGGAGATAAGACTCTTTCCGACGCTTTTCGAAAGCATCCGGGTTTCGCCGATCCTTCCTCTTCATCCTCTTCTCCGAATGGCCTTTTCCTCGCACTTCTCGCATTTGATGCAAATTGCTTTATCTTTTCCCCTTCTTTTATCCCTTTGGTTTGGGGCACATAAGAGTCGATCTTCATCATTTGTCCAGTAGGGACTCATCCTCGCCCAATATGGCCTTGTGCTTTGCTTTTGTATATCTTCGCCCATTCTCGTTCCATTTATAATTCTGCGCGGGCATTATCCGACGTAATGATAGAGATTTTGTGTATGAATGAGCACTTGGAAGATAAGCACACTTCATTGCTCGGGTCACCAACTTCCCGAGTCTTTTCTCGCCTTGCTTTGACCATACCCAACCAATCGATATCCGAAGCCTTCTTGATTATTGCAGCCATGACACTTATCTTGTACGGTGACCGTGATCAAGATCAGAGGTTGAGCACATGATCACCTTCCCCGAACAATCTCAAGAAGAAGGCGATATTTTCTTCTTCAGATAGGAGGCTTTGACGTCGCCCCGTTTCTCCTTGTTGCGTGTCTCAACAACTCGGCTTCAAGAAATCCCTTTTCTCCTACATCACCGTAGGTCTCGGATTGATGCTTCCTCGAAGTTAGTCCGAATATCCTCTCGAGATCATCATTCGACACTTGCACTTCCAAATTCACCAACCAAGAAATTAGGTCAAGATCAATGTCTTCATCCCTCTCAGAGATTGTAAGAAACCCAGAGCATCATGGGCGGACGATGTTCTCGATGTGTAGAGCAATATCGCTCCAAGTCCACACGCCGCAAGCACCTGCACTTCCAAATGATTCAGTGGTCCGAGGTGATGGTGAATACTACATACTTTTCATCAATGATGTCTTTCTTCATCGATGAAAAATTGCGTAACTTTTTCCCTTGGCCCGTCCGTGGAATTAGATATGTCATTTCATTTATATGCAAATTGATGTTTAGTTTGAGTAAGATATTTCAATAAATTCACCAAACTAGTAATTTTAGCATCAATTTAGCAAATAAGCTGCTTAGATCTAATAAAAATTACGTAAATATATCATCACGATTTGTAAACCTAGGTACCAGAGAGAAATTGAAATCATGCAATTATTAAAACAAGAAATTACCGTAAATTGATTCAATGATTTAGAAATCCAAGAGTAGAATCAATTGATTTCAAGGTAATTCTCCAAGATTTTGAAAAAAATTTGATCTTTTAAAAACTTTGAGAAGACGGCGAAGTAGTGGAAAGAGGTTTTCTCAAAAGATTTGATTTTATAGAATACGAGGAAAAACCTTTTTGCACAACTTTCCAAAGTACTCAAGTATCCGTGGTTTTGAAATCAAGTGGTCGAGATTAGTCTACCAAAAAGTATTTTGATCGCATCGGTTGAGAAAAGTAGTCTTCTCGATTTCGACTCAAAAATTCGCAATAAAACACATTAAAAACACATTTCCAAGTCCACATTAAAAAGTTTTGCAGAGCATGCTTCATGAACAGAGTAAAACATTTTATTTAAATAACGCATGTAAGGGATTCAGAAAGGGATAAATAAGAGAACATATCTGACTGATTTATATTGTAATCAACCAGTTACCACTTGTGATCTGATCTGGTACTTGTTGACTTTACTGATGGTAGCCTTAAGCATTTCCCAACAATATCTCACCATCCGACGATTCTTGCTTGAAACACTTCGCATTTATCCGATCCACTTATCCGATACACTTATCCGATACACTTCATCCTTCTTCTTTTCTAATCACCAGATTTATCAAGTCAACTCCCACCAAAACTTTTACTTCGGGGAGTCCAAAAGTCGCCTCGATTCCCAAATCGGCGCTATTTGACATTCCATAATAATGGCATAGATACGCTGTGATTAATCACACCGTTAACTCATCCAACCATTAACCACATGTTCCATACGCGTTGTCGATACAAATTTCTCTTAAGGTCTTCTGAGAAAATAAATTTGCATTTATACCCTTAATTTCCTTCTATAAATTAGCCTGGGGTGTTTAGGCAAACAACACAACATAAACCATTCATCTTCTTTAGCATATACTTCATGCTTTTCCGATGAGTTCCTTATTTCCGGTGAAACTTCCGGTGGGAACCTTTAACCCTTTTCCAATGAATTTAGCTTCTCAAATCAACCCTGTGGGTTCCTTCACACTGCTTTCGTCGTCATCTAAGATTTCACATATAATCAATGCTAAGCTTCTTTACCACCATGGAGGCGGATCTGCTAAGGCAAATGAGAAGGCACTTCTCCTAATCGTATGCACCTTGTGCGCCTATCGAGATGATGGAAATTAGCATCAACAGACTTAGTCAAACAAAACATGAGTTTGGTATATGGTCCGATCACCAACAAATGATCTCCATATATCAAGCTCAATTTTTGCATGCGACAGACACTAGTGTCCGCTTGATCCTTGGGACCAAACCTCGCGGGTAATCGCGGTCCCATTTAACAACCTGAAAGCCCATTGATTTTAGGTCTAAGGGCTCCTAGCTTAAAGATCCTTCAAGGCTCGCTCTCGCCCCTCAATCCAAGCTCTAAGAGTGCCTTTCAGATTCTAGAAGCTTCTTCATACTTCTTCTAGAGTCCGGGAAACGAGCATCAAGCTCTGAAATCTCTATCTCCTTCCCCGCCTAGGGTTGTCTTAGGGCTTATGGTTTATGACCTCCTAATTCTTCTTGTACTTGTAATACCACTTGAAGATAGCTTGTAGCACTTGTAGCTTGTGATATCACTTGTAACTTGTAACTGACCTCCGTCCTTTATCAATGAAAAAATTATGTTATTTCATTGTTGTGTTTATTCTTCCGACTTATGCGATCCGTAACTTTTACTTGACTTGCTTTGTTGACCGCAGCTTTTAATCGACTTATAAAGAAATCTTCCAACTCTAACTTCCCCTTAACTGATATGTCTTGAACTCGATGTGCTCCTTTATCCAACTTCAGATCGGCTACTTATCCGACTTTCTCGACCGCCTTCCTTATCCAACTTCGACGGGCTCCTCTTCCGTCGTTCGATCACTTGAGATTCCTAACTCAATTGATTCCACTTAACTTGGTTAGTCTTTTAACAACCGGTTCTCGAGATCACCTTCAAACATATCTCGTGCATTTTCTCCAAGATCCGTAAGCCCTAGCTCGTTGCATAACTCTCTCAATCTGATCTCAAATGAAGCGGCTTAGTTAAGATATCGCTTTTCGCTTGTCAAGATGGATCTTTTTCCATCCCGATATTCTTCTTTTCAACGTGATCTCTCGATAAAATGGTGTCCCGACATCCACATGCTTGCATCTTGTATGTAGAACAGATTCTCGAGTGATTGCAATAAAGACTATTATCGCTCACGTAATATAGGTACGCTCTAGCTACGATGTTGTAATCCTCACCATCGATTTAGCCAGAGCAGCTTGGGAACAACAAATTTTCCTCGCAACCATATATTCTCGCTTCAAGAGTAGATGTCGCAATCGATGTCCGCTTTTTCAAAACCAAGAGATCAGCTTTTATTTCCCGTAAACCGACATGAACCCGAGGTTGACTTCCCCGTCGATTCTCGCAACCTCCGTAAATCAAATCGTAATACCCACTAAGCTCTAGATTATCATCTAATGGGTAAAATAAACCAAGGTTTATCGTCCCCTTCAGATACTTGAGAATCCGCTTAGTCGCTTTCTAGGTGGCTTTGCATTGATTTGCTTTGAAATCGCACATACACCTACATCGCAAAAGTAATGTCCGGTCCGGCCGGCAAATGTATAGTAGTGATCCAATCGAGCTCTATATTCTTTCTCGATTAACTTTCCGACCATCTTCATCCGATCCATCTTGAACCCGGCCATCATGGGAATTCTCGCTTCCTTTGCAATGTTGAACTCCAAACTTTGCCAAGAGATTCCTTTGTGTATTTCGGGCCGCGTATGAATATCCTTCAGACTCGCTTGACTTGTAAACCCGTAAATTAATTCATCCGACCCATCATGGACATCTCGAACTTCCCTTGCATCAATTTGCTAAACTTCACATAGCTTCTTATTGGGAGATCCAAGATGATGTCGCCCACGAAATCAACCATCGTAATATCTTCCCATCTTCTATTCTCAATAAGGTTCTCGCCCACTATTCCTTTAGTGAACCCGCCGCCTATCAAGAACCGAGAGAGTGTATCATACCAAGCTCGAGGAGCTTGTTTCAGTCAGAAAGAGCTTTCCTTAAACGGTACACTTGGTTGCCTTTTTTCAAAGCCCGGAGGTTGTTCGACATAAAACTCCTCTCGCTAGTACCCCGCTTAAGAATGCACTTTTACATCCATCCGATACACAATGAACCCTCTCAGGGCAAAGATATGCCGTAAATAAATGAATGGCTTTAGCGAGCGATCGGGTGCAAAGGTCTCATCATAATCAATTCTTCCGATTGGAATACCCTTTAGCAACAAGTCTTGCCTTTATTCCCCGGTTATGACATTATTCTCATCTCTTTGTTCTTGAATACCCACTTCGCGCCAATCACGCCTTTGATGAGTTGGTCCGCCCACCAATTTCCAAACTTGATTTCTCTCAAACTGCTCCAGCCTCCTCTTCCATGGCTAGAATCCACCAAGGCCTTTGTAGAGCTTCCTCATCAGAAGTTGGTTCCTTCAAAGACGATAAACAACAAAGATATGGCACTTTCACCAACTGATGTCTAGTTTTGATCTATCGATGGGTCTCCGATAATCGATCACTGATGACCGGGTAATCCAGTCCTTCGCTCGATGTGCCCCTGGTTTGGAGAACATCATCCATATCCGATAGTAGTTCATTACTAGTGATTGGGAGGGTGCGGAATTAAGATCCACTTGATAAGAACATGTCTCACCGATGTTGACTCATCATGTTCCGATGTTCTGCTCAGAGGAACTTCAGAGTTCCCCCGAACCGTATGGTTCAGGCTTGATACCGCCTCACCGTACTAACTTCTTCACCGATAGTTGTGCGCATTTTAGGTCTCGATTGACCAAGAATCGCCAAAGATCAAGTTCGAATATACACTATTACGTGTTCAAATTTTCTTTCTCCTTGATACTTAGTCCGATCCATTTTCTCGTGTGTCGTAGCTCGCTGATTTGGTACGGCTTGTTCTCGAGGCAACTTTCTTGTTCGTAAGATGTCTCATCAAAGACCACATGGGGTGTTTCTTCCACAACTAGGGTTCATTTGTTGTAAACCCCGAAAGCCTTGGCCGATGAGGAATATCCTAAGAATATGCCCTCATCCGACTTGGCCTCAAAAGTCTTCAACCGACTTTTCCCATTGTTGTGAATGAAACACTTGCACCCAAAAAAACATGGAAGTATGAAACACGAGGTTTTCTCGCCTTTCCATAGTTCATAAGGTGTTTTGAAGTGAGTCTTAGTCGAGAACATCCGCTCGAGTATGGCATGCAAAGGTTGATTGCTTCGCCCATAAATGGCTTGGTGTGGCATGTTCAAATTTAATATAGTGCGATCAAATTTCCTTGAGAGTTCTGCTTTCTCCGCTCGCTACTCCATTTTGTTGTATGCTTTTGCAAAGTGACGCCTCATGTCAGATACCAAACTTAGTGCAAAAAATCAAGAATAAAGGAATTCAGAACTCAGACCTTTATCCGATATGATTTTTACTATGTCGACACCCTTCTCGCTTTTGTAGTTTCTTGAGCAAATTTCGTATCTTTTGTCGTTGTCTCGCTCTTCTTGTATAAGAATACAACCCAAGTAAACTTGGAATAATCATCCACCATTATTAGAGTATATTTGCATCCACCGAGACCGACCGGTAATCGGGTCCGAATAGATCCATATGGAGCAAATTGAAGATTTTCATCGATGCCGGGTCCGTATTCCTTGAATGAGGCTTTAACTTGTTTTTCCTTCCGACACGCAAGACATGTCCGATCTTTTGAGAATATCTCATTCGAAGTCCTCAACCAAAGACATCCTAGCTATCTTGTTAAGAGTCTTGAAGTTTAGATGACTCAATATTTTGTGCCGTGAGCCAACCGCTACTTTTGGAACTCTTAACAATTAAGATGTATTCATCGGGCAACCGCTCCAATCATTGTAGGTAGATCGTGGCCTTTCTTGAACCAGCTTAGCAAGATTTGTTGAGTAGCTCAATTCCTAATCGCACACTTGTCGCCGAGAACTCAACGTCAATCCGCTGTCGCAGAATTGTGATAATCGATAGTAGATTGTGCTTTAATCCTTCGACATACGAGACTCCGCCATTTGTACATCATCATTCTCTAAGGTTCAATCTTTTGGTAAAACCAAAGTTATCATCACCGAAGAGTACACGGGGCCTTCTTGTTCTTTGTAAAGAGCTAAGGAGATGTTTGCTTCCAAATATGTGCCTTGAGCATCCACTATCGATGTACCGAGATAGTTGTTTGTACACCTCCTTTGTTGGCTACCCCACGCCAACCTCGCAATCAAATCAGCTTTTAGGTACCCCTTTGAATTGGGTCCTTGGGGGTTAGTGGTGGATTTAGGATCCACACAAACAGAGAGCACTTCTATGGTAATCGATAGATTAGAAGGTCCGATTTGTCTCCCATACAAATCAACATAATCATACGCCTTTTTATATGCTTTCGATTAGAATGATTATTAGTGTGAGCCTTGGGGTGACTTAGAAGACTTGGGATTTTTCTTTATATTTTGTCTTCTTTTAATCCAAAGGTGGCTCAAAAAGAGAGAGTCTCTAGATCTCTAGTTATAAGGGGTAGGTACGATCGCTACCATCAAAAGATTCATATCTTTTGGCATAGATGGTCTTTGCAGCTTTACCTATAGCTTGCTTATTAGGCAAATTTACCTTGATTGGGTCTCGATTAGATTTCCTTCTTACAGTGTTGTTTCTTCGATACCTAATCACCGATCAAAGTTGAGGTTTCTTCGTAAGAACCGGGTTCTTCGTTGATTCCTCTACCGATGCTTAATCACTTGGGGTCCATTTCTATTCCTTTCTCGACAGGCACTTGCCTTTACTTGCTCAAAGAAGTGTCTTTTTTTCCTTATCGATACATGTTTAGATTTTTTGTGTATCTTTGTCGAGACTCGCTTGATTACACCCTTCCTCAAGTGAATCAAACGGGCTTTTGAGGATGTAGAAGGGTTCTCATACCCAATTCCTTCTTGTTAGTCGACGTCAAAATAGGTGTTCATATCTTGAACGGTTTTTGATGACTTCGAAAAAACCTCTATTTTCTTGGCGAAACTATCCTCGAGATTTTAGACTCTCATGTAGCCTTAATAGCTCATCAAATTTATCTTGAAGGATTTTGAAATCATCACCTTGTCGTTTGTTGATTGCTAGTCGATTTTTGATCCGCTTTCCCCGATCGTAAGATTTAACTTTCGTAATGTTAAGTTCCTCGCCACCTTCTCGAAAGCAGCTTTCAATGATTTCGCTCAAAGAGTTTTATCGACAAATAGTTTCTTTTTAACAAGTCGATTATTTCGATCCTTAGCTTGTCATTTTCAAATACCACTATTGTATAAGTGTTCATCGCATCGAGAGATCATCAAGCAATTGCTCGTAGTAGAGCCGCAAGTCAATCTCTCCAAAGCAGTATGCTAATAATAAAGAAGTGTGGAAATTGAAAAGTAGAAGGTTTGAGGTTACCTCAGATTGGTCTTCCTCCTCGCCATCAGGCGATTTCATCGCTATCCTCAAGAGAATATCGATCCTCATGTTCGTGGAAGTCAACAAAGACTCGCATCGATAAAAGTCTTCTACAGATGAGTAGCCGTAGTCCCTCAAAAGGCGATAGAATCATCAATTCCGATGTGTCAACTACGGCTTTTCTATCTCCGAGGCGTTTTCTTTATCTTCCGCTTTCTTCCCTTTTCCGAGTCGTCGTAAGGGCCGGGGTGTCAGAAGGACCGGTTTTTCGCAGCTTGAAGCATGATCCTCGATCTACGGAACTTCCTCACCAGTGAGTCACTCCGCTTCAGTAGGATCCGCAGTGACTTCCTTCGATGGTAATCTAAACTCCTTCCCGCCGACCATATCTTTTCTCTCATCCGACCATCATCTTTTTTTTTCTTCTATGATCTCTTCGATCATCGATCCGGTTCTTTCTAGTGATCCGTCACTTGACCTATTTCTTTTCCGTTGTCTTGATAGTCTCTCAGAGAATCTCCGATACTTACCAAGTTGAGTATTTGATCTTTCGTTTCCCCGCAAGCAGAGCGATCTGCTTCGCTGACTCATTATGTTTCCAACAGTTTCAAAGGGCCTTTTGATTCGTTGCCGTTGCTTTTAAACGCAATCGATTTAGACGTTGAGGCTTCAAAGAAGTGTCTCATCTTCATCTCCGCTTGTCGCCTTTTGATTAAATCGAACTCGTGATTTTTAAGTGCTTAGAACAAGCTATTCGGCTTCATCTTTTGAAATGTCTTGGCAATCCTTGATTACCGCGGACTTTCATGTCCCATTTCATGGTGAGAGATCTTAGGATCATGTAGTTGATATCTTTGTCCCACATCTCTTTCCAAGTTCTCGTAGTTTATTTATCGACATGGTGATCCTCCCATCGAGCTCAAGTGATGGTCTCATGGGCAACATCTTTAGCTTTTTCGAACTTCACCAAGTTCAAATTTTGTAATCGACTATCTTTGATCTCGATCATTACCTTCGCACATCTCAAAAAAATAGTATCCCACATTTGTTTCAATGCTTTTGAGATACTTTATTTTCTCCTTGGTGACTTTATCCATCGCCTTCATGATTATATGCCCGGGCGATTGTATTCAGAGTATACAACTTTCTTTTCTTCTCGCATCCATCGTATCGGCTTTTTCGCATAAGACTTCCCAAAGCAAAAACCGATCTCCCAACCGCCGGGTTGTCGTGGATATATGATGATGGGTCCTCGCTCAATGACTTCCATCATTCTCGCCGCTTATCGATCCTAGATGGTCGCACATATATATAGTCCAATCTGCATACTCATCAATTGAAAACTTAGGCAAATCATGATACATACCGAGGTATTATCCATGCCGAAAGTGATTTTGAAAACGAATGAGTTTTTAAAAATGGTTTTTCAAGATCTGCTCAAATGACCACAAAGATTCTTCCTCAAGAATCGATGATACCAAAGCCAAATGGTCTCAGAGAACCACCGCCTCGATACCACTTGTAGGTCCCGAACGGGTTTTGTGAGGGTGGAAGTCTAGAGGGAGGGTGAATAGACTTCCAAAACTTTTCATGCGGATCGTGTGATTTGGCAGACATCCGATCGAGTGCTAGTGTATCGCTTTAGATCGATGTTCAATCTTACCGAAAGTGCCCGAGGGCGATCACCTTTGATATTTTTCGCTTTAACCGAGAGTGCGAAGCTTGTTTTAACCCGCGTGAAAAACAAGTTTTATCAATTCGATTCTTAAGTCATTTTTCAACCATTGACTAAGGTGTCAACTCGACGATCGGGCTTGATTGGTGCATCGAGCTTAACTTAGAATATGTATGCGCTTTTAAACTCAAGAGGTGAATAGTTTAAAGCAATAAGAAAGCAAGTAAATGCACACAAGACTTTTTATAAGGGTTCGCATTTAAACCGCCTTTACGCCCACTCTTCCCTTAACACAGGGGAACCTTAACCGAACTTAACCGAGCTTAACTCAAACTTAACTCATGGACTTATATCCTCACTTGATAGCCAAGATATTTATAGAGTTCACACTTCTACAGATGTTTATCGAGTTCACACTCAACCTAACTAGAAATCGTAAAACTAGAATCCCTAGTTTGAAAATCTTCCTGAACAAACTTAACCTAACTTATGCTTGGGTAAAGAATGTTTGAGGGTTCCAACCGAAATCTATCCCGGTGTTTTAGGTAGCCAAAATGCTAGTGGATAGGATTTCTTGCTAAGAACAATGGGATGAACACTCTAAGAATAATCTTCAAATATGGTGTTCTTCGAGCGAAATTTCAAGGCTTTTTTTTTTGAGAATCACAAGCACGATGTTGTTCCGCTTTTGCTCAATTGTTCATGTGATAGTAGTTGGTCTTTTTTTCTTCCTTTCGAAAGCAATCCCATTTTATTATAGACCTAAAATCAAAGAGCCGCTGGAGAGCAATTTAAATTTCGGGCTATATTAGGTAGATTGTAGGATATGATTGTGACGCGTTCGATTATCGGGCGTGGGCCGAGGGCATGATTAGCGCCCATTTTGTCCGCAGCAGATCCCGCATTGTCATCTTTTTTTGTGCACGCACGCTTTCTCCTTGGCTTCATGAGGCGGCATTTCAAAGAATTTGTCCGCTAGACGATTGATATTCCTTTTGTAGAAGATTCTTCTTTGTCCGTGTATATTTTTATTGTCACCAGTGTGAGCCGACTTGATCAAATAACCGATCACCTACCTTGTTGAGTCTTCCGATGCAGATTGTCTTAGGTCAATATGCAAGACTTTTGATCTTTAGTGTGTCTTCTTCGGTCCTCTTCTGCAGTATTCAAATATACCGAAGTCTTCAAGTTTGTTATCGAAGTCTTCGTGTTTATCCGAGTCTTCGTGTTCATCCGAGTCTTCAAGTTTTTCCGAGTCTTCGTGTTCATCCGAGTCTTCAGTTCATATGAGTCTTCAAAGTTCTATCCGAGTCTTCGTGTTCATCCGCCTTCACCGATCTTCTCGATTTTTTTGTCTTCGATTTGTTCTAGTCTTCGATCATCCGACCTTATCCGGGTCATCCGACACTTCGACTCGACCTATACATATTGAGTTCCCCCTCAATATGTGACCTATCTTTTACATCACCATCTATACATTTCAATCGTCATCTTAATCGATTCTAAGTCATCAAATACCAATGTGTCTAATCGGGTCCTATTACAACCTCGCTTTAGAACTTCCATCAAAACTAAAATACGTATTTCCCAACAATTACATTTGTGCTTAGATCTAGGTAGAACACTCTTGAATATATACGCGGTATTTCTTGCTCGAAAGGTTCTATGGTGGGAATGCTTTGTATATGTGGCTCTTGGCTCAGAGCATCTTTTTCCACATTCTCCACACATTAATAATGAAGGAAGAACTTCAGATGAAAAGTGTGGATTTGAATGTTACCGCTGATGGAGTCTCATTCAAATCCATACTATTTTGTAGCTTCGGCAGCCTTTTTCAGTCGGTTGTCTTCCTCTCATTGGTCCACGCCACCGAATCTAACGGCTATAATCTTCGAACTTCGAGTCTTCGTGCTTTCTCCGAAGTCTTCGGATTCTTCCGAGTCTTCGTGATTCTTCCGAAGTCTCGTGATTCTGATTCAACAGACTTTTCTTCACGGACCTTGTCCGATCAGAATACCGACACTCAAAGCTAACCGAAGTTCATCTCTTCCGACTTCGCATAATCTAACCTCGTGTCACTAGCACTCAGTTAATCGATCATCAAGAGCTGCTCGATTCTCAAAGGAATATGACTTCGCATTTGACTTCTTTTTGATTTTCATCGCCGATCCGGTCACCACATGATCGATCAAGATAGCATCGTCAAAGATATCGCTTTATCTACATCGATTAGTACATCATTTTAGCATATCAAAGTTAGCTTATTTGATCTTGATCACGCCCTCGATTTCGATCACCTCATCTCGCCTCTTCTTCGATCAAAGTCATCCGATCTTCCTCAAATCACCGCTTAGCTTTTTCTTTTCTTCCGATTTTGTATAAATTTCATCGCTTAACCCGTAACTCATCTTATTCATCCGATCTCGACTAAGCTCGCCGTCACGCCTCGTCTAATCTTGATCATCCTTGTCTGATTTCGTGAGTTCCCCCTCAACTTGTTATCTGTAAGTTAGCTTCAAAAATACAAGTTGATAATTTTTGGCATAATTCATCAAAACTAAAATATCCCAACAGTAGGCAATCCCGAGGAGGGAGATAAGTCCCGTTGAGTGAGAGCTCTATAAATATCTGGTTGTACTGTGTTGACTAACACAATAAACTAGTCGAGTGAGTTGAAGGGATTTCCCTACGGATTAGGGAGAGTGGACGTAGGAGCTTGAGTCTTCGAACCACTATACTTTGTTGTGTTCTTTATTGCTTTATGTTCTTGTCATCTGAAATTTTTTACTAACAAGCAAAGCCATTCTTTGAGAAAAAGAATTTTTTTTTTTAAAAATACACATTTTCTCCCCTCCCCTTTTTCATAAAATTAAATTATTTTTTTCAGGACCAACAACTTGTATTAGAGTACGTGTTCAAAAGACCACTGATTTTGGTGATTATTGTTTTCTTTTAAGAAAAATTATTTGTGGTCATTTGAACAGATTCTTTTTTAAAAAGGGGGAAGATATTTTTTTGTGGAAGTTGTTTTTAAAGGTTTTAGCATCATTATCAAAAAGGGGGAAATTGTTGGGATATTTTAGTTTTGATTATTTATGCCAAAACATTGTGTAATTATCAACTTGTATTATTTAAGTTCATTTTTACAGGTAACAAGTTGAGGGAGAAGTGAGCAGGTTGAGGGGGAACTGATCTGAAGTCTCCTGAAGAAAATAGACCGGAGGTCAAAATGGCCTGAGTGAAAATAGGCCTGAAGACAATTGGTCTGAATGGAAGAAGGCTGAAGTTCAAAACCAATAATGTCGAATGGCCTCGAATTGTCAAACTCGAAAGGCCGAATATCGTCCCGAAAGTGTTGGAATTCTCATTCCGAGTGATGGAATCCCGCCCCTAATGCCAAATCCTGAGAGGAAGTTGTTGACATCCTCAAGGGAAGAACGCCAAATCCTCGAGAGGAAGTATGCTGATTTTTGAAGGCCTCAATGTCGGCGTGACCAATCGACGATGCGTCAACAAGCCCGACAAAAAGTCATAGAATTACAGAATAGTATGGATTTGAATGTGACTTTCTCCAACGGTAACATTCAAATCCACACTATAAATACAAGCTCTTCCATCAAATTAAGTGTGGAAAAATGCTATCAATCTAAGAGACATATTCTCAAGCATTCCCACCATAGAACACAAATCTGTAGATATCCAAAATATATTCAAGAGTGTTCTAAACTAAATCTAAGCCACACATGATATATCCTAAGCTTAGAGAGATTTTCCCAACCTTAGCATAAAGGCTAAACAATTTTAAGGGAAAATCTCAACCTAGTTGGAGACAACACCAAACTCAAACCCCTTTCTTGAGAGATAGTTAGTGGTTAAGTGAGATAGTCGAGAGGCGAACCCGTGAGGGTGATAAATCTAGTTGAGAGGCGATCCCGAGGAGGGTGATAAGTCCAGTTGAGTGAGAACTCATTAAACATCTGAAAGAAATCCCGCAAGGGAGGGTAGGCAATCCCGTGGAGGGAGATAAGCCCCTTTGAGTGAGAGCTCTATAAATATCTGGTTGTACTGTGTTGACTAACACAATAAACTAGTTGAGTGAGTTGAAGGAATTTCCCTACGGATTAGGGAGAGAGGACGTAGGAGCTTGAGTCTCCGAACCACTATACTTTGTTATGTTCTTTATTGCTTTATGTTCTTGTCATATGAAAATATTTACTAACAAGCAAAGAAATTCTTTGAGAAAAAGAAAAATTAAAAAAAAAAAAAACATTTTCTCCCCTCCTCTTTTTTCATAAAATTAAATTTTTTTTTCGACCAACAAATAGTCAACTAATACTTTTGATGTGTTTACGAGAGATGACATTCCATTAGTGATACCGATTAATAATAATAAACTAATACCTTTTGGATGTGTTTATTTAGACACCATCTACCATGAGTGATACCAGCTTATAATAGTCAACTAATACCTTTTGATATGTTTACAAGAGATGACATTCCATTAGTGATACCGACATAATAGTCAACTAATACCATTGGATGTATTTACTTAACCAATAGTAATATCAATTACAATAGTCACTAATATCTTTTGATGTGTATATGAGAGGCCATCTACCATTAAGTGATACCAATTACCATAGTCAACTAATACCTTTTGATGTGTTTTCGAGACGACATTCCATTAGTGATACCGACATACAATAGTCAACTAATACCTTTGGATTTGTTTTAAGAGAGACCATCTACCATTAGTGATATCAATTACAATAGTCAACTAATACCTTTGGATGTGTTTACGAGAGACAACATTCCATTAGTTATACCGAATTATAATAGTCAACAAATACCTTTGTATGTGTTTATTTAGAGACTACATTCCATTAGTAATATCGACACAATAATAAACTAATACCTTTTGATGTGTTTACGAGAGACCATCTACCATGAGTGATACCAATTACAAAAGAGTCAACTAATACCTTTTGATGTGTTTTTAGAGATGACATTCCATTAGTGATATCGACATAATAGTCAACTAATACCACCGAACCATTAGTAATACTAATTACAATAGTCAACTAATATCTTTGATGTGTTTATGAGAGACCATCTACCAAAGAGTCATACAAATTACAATAGTCAATTAATACCTTTGAATGTGTTTTTGAGAGACGATATTCCATTAAGTGTTATCGACACAATAGTAAACTAATATCTTCGACGTGTTTACGAGAGACCATCTACCATTAGTGATACCAATTAAAATAGTCAACTAATACCTTTGAATGTGTTTTCGAGAGATGACATTCCATTAGTGTTGGGATATTTTAGTCTTGATGAATTATGCCAAAACATTATCAACTTGTGTTTTTGAAGCTAATCTACAGATAACAAGTTAAGGGGGAACGAGAGAACAAATTGAGGGGAACCCACGAAATCGACGATGATCGAGATCGACGAGGTCAGGCAGACAAGACCGACGAGATCGATGAGTTAGATGAGTTCCGAGTTAACCGATGAGCCGCGGCAAAAATCGGCGAAGAAAAGCTAAAGCCAAAGAAATCGTAAGAGAAGGTTGCAGATCGTAAGAGGAAAGGTAAGAGATCGATCAAGATCGACGTGATCGAGATCGATATGAACAGAGCAGATGAGACCGATTGAGATCGACGTGATCGAGATCGATATGATAACCCGATATGCTAACCTCGATGTAATCGACTGATGCTATCCTCGAGATGTTGATCCGATCACCGAAATGATCGATCGTGCAAAGAAGAAATCGATAGCTCGAGTCAATGGACTCGAGGGTCACGATGTTCCGACCAAAGAGCCGAACTCAAGAAGCCCGAAAAAGTCAAGATGCCCGGACGCATAAGGTCCGCCAAGAGAAGAGTGTCAATCAAGAAACTCAAGGCTCGATAACCTCAAGGCTCGATAAACCGGGCGGCTCGATGCTCGATAACTCAAGGTTCGGGATAACCTCAAGGCTCGATAGCTCAGATAACTCAAGGCTCGAGATAAATCAAGATCCCGAGACTCAAGAAATCAAGAATATAAATGCTAGATTCAAATTTCGACGCGACGAATGAGAGGAAGACACAACAAGCCCGCAAAAGCCGAAAAAGCTACAAAATAAGATAAATTTGAATGTGATTCTCCAATCGGAATATTCACATCCACACTATAAATACAAGTTCTTCCTTCATTATTAAGTGGGAAGTGTGAGAAATGCGACAGAGCCAAATCATCTAAGATTCCACTATAGAACACAGAGCTAGAAATACACGATATATTCAAGAGTGTTTTACCCTAGATCTAAGAACAAATGTAATATCCTAGCTTAGAGAGATTTTCCCATTCTAGCATTGAGGCTAAACAAATGTAAGGGAAAAATCTCAACCTAGTTGGAAACCAAACAAATCTTTACCCAAACTCAAAGTTAGGTTAAGTTTGTTACCGTAAGATTTTAGACTCAGGGATTCTAGTTTCGATTTCGATTGGATTGAGAGTGAACCCCAGAAACATCTATAGGCAATCCCGTGAGGGTGATAAGTCCCGCTTGAGTGTGAACTCCCAAACATCTCATTGGTGTTGACTAACACGCTAAACTAAGTCCAGCTTGGTTGTTGGTTAGGTTGGTGCCCCATGAAGGGAAGAGGGATGTAGGACTTTCGTCTCCAACCACTATAAAAATCGTGTGTTCTTTATCGCTTATGTTTATACTTGTCACATTCATTTGATTATAAGCAAAACAACACACATGAACTTAAAACGTAAAAAAATTAGAATCACTCGGCCCTCACCCCTATTTTATATGCATTACACAAAGTCTTCCGTGCGCATGGGTTTTCCACCAACATCGGGACCATCAATTGGTATCAGAGCGGGAGTTCAAAAGGTTCACTGATTTCAAAGTGACAACCCGAATCGATCCATTTTTAAAACCTCGTTTTCCGAAATGATACCTTCAATTCCAGACGAGCGGGAGTACAAAAGGTCACTATTTTTCAATGTGAACATCTAAACTGATACCATCAATTGGTATCAGAGCAGTAGTTCAAAAGGTTCACAAGCTTTCAAAGTGACCACCTGAACTGATCTTTTTAAAAAACACCCGATCTCTATATAAATGCATATTTTTAAATGTTTTCAAGCCATTATCAAAAAGGGGAAATTGTCGATATTTTAGTTTTGATGAATTATGCCAAAACATTATCAACTTGTGTTTTTGAAGATAATCTACAGATAACAAGTTAAGGGGGAACGAGAGAACAAATGGAGGGAACTCACAAAATCAGATGTAGATGATCGAGATCAGACGAGGCTGATTTAGACCGACGACATCGATGAGTTAGATGAGTTCGAGTTAACCGATGAGCCGCATAAAAATCGACGCGGAAAAAAAGTTAAAAGCCAAAGAAATCGTAAGAGAAGGTTGCAGATCGTAAGAGGAAAGAAGAGATCGATCAAGATCGACGGATCGAGATCGAGTATGAAGAGGAAAGATGAGAGACCCATCGAGATCGACGTGATCGAGATCGATATGATAACCCGATATGCTAACCGATGTAATCGACTTGATGCTATCCTCGATATGTTGATCCGAAGAAGATTGATCCGATCAATGAAATGATCGATCAGGAAAGAAAAAATCGATAGCTCGAAATAATGTGACCCGAGGGTCGATGTCCGAATTCAAGAGCTAAACTCAAGAAGCCCGAGTGTCAAGATGCCCGATCGTACATGGTCCGGCCAAGAGAAGTTCAAATCAAGAAACTCAAGGCTCGAATGCTCGATAACTTGAAGGCTCGACACTGAAGTTTCGATAGCTTTCGATAACCTCAAGGCTCGATAGCTCAGATAACTCCAAGGCTCGATAGAACTCAAGATCCCGAGACTCAAGAAATCAAGAATATAACCGCGATTCAAATTTCGACGGACCAATGAGAGGAACACAACAAGCCCGCAAAAGCCGGAAAAAGCTACGTATCAATATAAATTTGAATGTGATTCTTCCAACGGTAATATTCAAATTCACACTATAAATACAAGTTCTTCCTTCATTATTAAGTGTGAAGTATGAGAAATGCGACATGAGCCAAATCATCTAAAGATTCCACCATAGAACACAGAGCTAGAAATACACGCCACAGATATTTTAGTTTTGATGAATTATGCCAAAAACATTATCAACTTGTGTTATTTAAGCCAATTTATAGATAACAAGTTGAGGGGGAACGAAAAGAATAAGTTGAGGGGGAACACACGAAAATCGTAAGTAGATGATTGAGATCGACGAGGTCAGCAGATTTAGACCGACGAGATCGATGAGTTAGATGTGTTCCTGAGTTAACTCACGAGCCAGGCAAATTAGAATGAGAAGAAAAGCTAAAGCCAACAAATCGTAAGAGAAGGTTGCGATCGAAGATGAGCAGATGAGACCGATCAAGATCGACGCGGATCGAGATCGACATGAAGATGAAAGCGATGAGAGATCGACGAGATCGACGCCATCGAGATCGATATGATAAACTAATATGCTAACCTAATATGATGACCGATGTTATCCCCGATATGTTGATCCGAAGATAAGTTGATCCGATCACGAAATGATCGACGATCAGCAAAGAAGAAATCGATAGCCGAAAAAAGTGATCCGAGGCCCAAGAAGTAAAGTGAACCGAGACTCAAGAGGGGTCAAGGACCGAGGGTCAAGATAAAAGTGACCTCGAGGGTCGATGTCCGTCGGGTTAATCGAACTCACCACCGAGTGTCAAGATGCCCGACGCATAAGGTCCGCCAAAGAGAAGTCTCGAATAAGGAAACCCGAGACTCAAGATGTCACTAAAGACACCGAGGCTCGATAGACCTCAAGGCTCGATAGACCGAGGGCTCGATAGACCTCGAGGGCTCAGATAGACCAAGGCTCGATAGACCAAGGCTCGATAGACACCGAGGCTAAGATAGACCTAAAGGCTCGAAAGACTCAAGGCCGAGATAGACCAAGGCTCAGATAGACCAAGGATCGATAGATCAAGGCTCGATAAACCTCAAGGCTCGATAGAATCAAGATCCCGAGACTCGTAAGAATCAAGAATATAGCCGCTGGAATTCAAATTTATACGGACCAATGAGAGGAAGACAACCAAATTTCAGAAGTCATAGAATCTTACAAGAATAGTATGGATTTTAATGTGATTCTTCCAATCTAAATATTCAAATCCACACTATAAATACAAGATCTTCCATCAAATTAAGTGAGAATATGCAAAGATGCCACAGAGCCAAGAGCCTTATATTCAAGCATTCCCACCATAGAACACAAGTCCAGAGATATACAAATATATTCAAAGAGTGTTCTAGAACCCAATCCAAGCAACCCACGATGTATCCTAGCTTAGAGAGATTTTCCCAACCCAAGATTGAGGCTAAACAAATGTAAGGGAAAATCTCACCATAGTTGGAGACAACACCAAACCCAAACCCCATTCTCGTAAAGAGATAACTAGTGGTGAAGTGAGGTAGTTGGTAGGCAATCCCGAGAGAGGGTGATAAGTCCCGCTGAGTGTGAACTCGTTAAATATCTAGAGGCTAACCCGAGAGGGTGATAAGTCCAGAGGCGGCGAGCCCGAGAGGGTGATAAGTCCAAATGGAGCGAGAGCTCGTAAATATTTAGAGGCGAGCCCGAGAGGGTGATAAGTCCAAATTGAAGGAATTTCCCTAGAAATGGAGAGAGGGATGAGGAGCCGAGTCTCCTAACCACTATACTTTGTTGTGTTCTTTATCGCTTTATGTTCTTAACTTGTCATATGCATTCGATTATAAGCAAAATACAACACATGGACTTAAAACGCAAAAAAAACGAATCACCATTCCTTCACCCCTATTTTTATATGCATTTCATGATTTTTTTCCAAGATTTCGGGTTTTTCACCGACAAACACACGATATATTCAAGAGTGTTCTACCATTGATTCAAGCACAAATGTAATATCCTAAGCTTAGAGAGATTTTCCCATCCTTAGCATTGAGGCTAAACAAATGTAAGGAAAAATCTCAACCTAGTTGGAAACCAAACAAATCTTTACCCAAACTCAAAGTTAGGTTAAGCTTGTTACCGCAAGATTTCGCATCAGGATTCTAGTTTCGATTTCGGGATTGGCTGAGTGTGAACCCCAGAAACATCTATAGGTAATCCCGCGAGGGTGATAAGTCCCGCTTGAGTGTGAACCCCAAACATATGTCGGGTGTTGACTAACACGCTAAACTAAGTCTAGTTGGTTGTTGGTTAGGTTGGTGCCCCATGAAGGAAGAGCGGATGTAGGACGGGTTTCGTCCTAACCACTATAAAATCGCGTTCTATAACGCTTTTTTTATTTTTTTACACTATTACACACAACCGAGCTTAAAATTGCATACATATTCTAAGTTAACATCACCGCACTAAGCAAATCGATCCGATCAAGTTAACACCTTAGTCACCGATTAAAAACTAACAGATATCAAACCGATCCGCCAGTACTGTACAAAGAAGATTGAACATCACCAAACTAATTCACTTGCACTGATCAAAGTAAACCGCAATCACACCTTATTCAAGACGAAGTTTTCGTAAGTCTATTTACCCCCTCCTCTAGACTTCGCCCACTAAACCCGCTCGACCTATACCGATTACAATAGTCAACTAATACCTTGATGTGTTTATGAGACACCATCTACCATTAGTGATATCAATTACAATACCAACTAATACATTCGACGTAAGGAGAGACGACATTCCATTAATGATAATGACATGAGTCAACTAATACCTTTCATTACGAGACCATCTACCATTAGTGATACCGATCAATAATCAACTAATACCTTTGATGTGTTTTACTTAGGAGACCATCTACCATTAGTGACCAATTACAATAGTCAATCAATACCTTCGATGTGGTTTTATGAGAGACGAGATTCCATAAGAATACCGACAATAGTCAATTTACATTTGAACATCTTTATAGAAACTATATTTTAATTAGTGATACCAATTACAATAGTAAACTAATACCATTGATGTGTTTAATAGAGACCATCTACCATTATTCCATAAATAATAACTAATACCGTAAATAGTCAACTAATAAATTCCATTTGATGTGTTTACGTAAATTAATACATTTCATTCAAGGATACCAATACAATAGTAAACCTAATACTTTACTTGGATGTGTTTTATTTATGACCAAACAAAATAATATTAGTGATACCATTGCATATAGTCAACTAATACCTTTTGATGTGTTTACAAGAGAGATATTATTTCCATTTGTGATACCTGAATTACAATAGTCAACCAATAAAGATGGATGAATTATTTAACGTTATGTTTTTATTTAATTCACATTAGTGATACCGATTACAATAGTCAAATAATACCTTTGGATGTGTTCACGTATCACTAATGGAATGTTGTCTCTCGTAAACACATCCAAAGATATTAGTTGAGTATTTTAATTGGCATCACTAATGGTAGATTGTTTCTCGTAAACACGTCCAAAGGTATTAGTTGACTTTTGTAATCAGTATCACTAATGGAATGTTGTCTCTCGTAAACACATCCAAAGGTATTAGTTGACTATTGTAATTCGGTATAACTAATAGAATGTCGTCTCTCGTAAACACATCCAAAGGTATTAGTTGACTATTGTAATTGGTATCACTAATGGTAGATTGTCTTTCGTAAACACATCCAAAGGTATTAGTTGACTATTGTAATCGGTATCACTAATGGAATGTCGTCACTCGTAAGCACATACAAAGGTATTAGTTGAATATTGTAATCGATATCACTATTTGTAGATGGTCTCTCATAAACACATCCAAAGGTATTAGTTGACTATTGTAATTGGTATCACTAATGGTAGATGGTCTCTCCTAAAACACATCGAAATGTATTAGTTGACTATTGTAATCGGTATCACTAATGAAATATCGTCTCTCGTAAACACATCGAAAGGTATTAGTTGACTATTGTAATCGGTATCACTAATGGAATGATATCTCTCGTAAACACATCCAAAGGTATTAGTTGAGTATTGTAATTGGTATCACTAATGCTAGATGGTCTCTCGTAAACACATCCAAATGTATTAGAAGACTATTGTAATCGGTATCACAAATGGAATGTTGTCTCTCGTAAACACATCCAAATGTATTAGTTAAGTATTGTAATCGATATCACTAATGGTAGATGGCCTCTCGTAAACACATCCAAATCTATTATTTAACTATTGCAATTCAGATCACAAAATGGAATGTCGTCTCTCGTAAAACACATACAAAGGTATTAGTTGAGTATTGTAATCGATATAACTAATGGTAGATGGTCTCTCGTAAACACATCCAAATGTATTAGTTGACTATTGTAATCGGTATCACTAATGGAATGTCGTCTCTCGTAAACACATCAAAAGGTATTAGTTGACTATTGTAATTGGTATCACTCATGATAGATGGTCTCTCTTAAAAATATCCAAAGGTATTAGTTTATTATTGTAATCGGTATCACTAATGGAATCTCATCTCTGGTAAACACATCCAAAGGTATTAGTTGACTATTGTAATTAGGTATCACTAATGGAATATCGTCTCTCGTAAACACATCCAAAGGTATTATTTGAGTATTATAATTGATATCAGTAATGGTAGATGGTCTCTCGTAAACACATCCAAAGGTATTAGTTGACTATTGTAATCGATATCACTAATGGAATATCGTCTCTAGTAAACACATCCAAAGGTATTAGTTGACTATTTTAATTCAGTATCACTAATGGAATGTTGTCTCTCGTAAACACATCCAAAGGTATTAGTTGACTATAGTAATCGATATAACTAATGGTAGATGGTCTCTCGTAAACACTTCCAAATGTATTGGTCGACTATTGTAATCCATCACTAATGGAATGTCGCTCTCGTAAGCACATACAAAGGTATTAGTTGAGTATTGTAATCGATATCACTATTGGTAGATGGTCTCTCGTAAACACATCCAAATGTATTAGTTGACTATTGTAATCGGTATCACTAATGGAATGTCGTCTCTCATAAACACATCCAAAGGTATTAGTTGACTATTGTAATCGGTATCACTAATAGAATATTGTCTCTCGTAAACACATCCAAAGGTATTAGTTGAGTATTGTACTTGGTATGACTAATGCTAGATGATCTCTCGTAAACACATCCAAATGTATTAGTTGACTATTGTAATCGGTATCACAAATGGAATGTTGTCTCTCGTAAACACATCCAAAGGTATTAGTTCAGTATTGTAATCGATATCACTAATGGTAGATGGTCTCTCGTAAACACATCCAAATCTATTAGTTGACTATTGTAATCGGTATCACAAATTGAATGTCATCACTAGTAAACACATACAAAGGTATTAGTTGAGTATTGTAATCGATATAACTAATGGTAATTGGTCTCTCGTAAACACATCCAAATGTATTGGTTGACTATTGTAATCGACATCACTAATGGAATATCATTTCTTGTAAACACATCCAAAGGTATTAGTTGACTATTGTAATCGGTATCGCTAATGGAATGTTGTCTCTCGTAAATACATCCAAAGTTATTTGTTGACTATTGTAATTCGCATCACTAATGGAATATTGTCTTTCGTAAACACATCCAAATGTATTAGTTGACTATTATATTTGGTGTCACTAATGGAATGTCGCCTCGTGAAATACATCCAAAGGTATTAGTTGACTATTGTAATCGGTATCACTAATGGAATGTCATCTCTCATAAATACATCCAAAGGTATTAGTTGAGTATTGTAATTGGTATAAGTAATGGTAGATGGTCTCTCGTATACACATCCAAAGGTATTAGTTGACTATTGTAATCGATATCACTAATAGAATGTCGCCTCTTTGTAAACACATCCAAAGGTATTAGTTGACTATTGTAATCGATATCACTAATGGAATGTCGCCTCTCCTAAACACATCAAAAGCTATTAGTTGACTATTATAATTGGTATCACTAATGGTAGATCGCCTCGCTAACACATCCAAAGGTATTAGTTGACTATTGTAATCGGTATCACTAATGGAATGTCGCTCTCATAAACACATCCAAATGTATTAGTTGACTATTTTAATTGGTATCACTAATGGAAGATGGTCTCTCAGAAACACATCCAAAGGTATTAGTTGAATATTGTAATATGTATCACTAATGGAATGTCGCCTCTCGAAAACACGCCTAAAAGTATTAGTTGAATATTGTAATTGGTATCACTAATGGTAGATTGTTTCTAAAATACATCCAAAGATATTAGTTTACTATTGTAATCGGTATCACTAATGGAATGTCGCTTCATCAAAATACATCCAAATGTATTAGTTGACAATTGTAATTGGTATTACTAATGGTTCAGAATACATCCTCGTTGGGGAAATTTGTATTTAAGTTTTGATGGAAGTTCCAAAACAAAGTTAGACAGGACCAATGTATATGTTAGTCGAATCGATGATTTAGAATCAAATTAAGATGACCAGGTGAAATGTATTGATAGCTGATGTAAACGATAGGTCACATATTGAGAGGGAACTCAATATGTATAGGTCAGGTCGAAGTATCGATTTACCCGTATAAGGTCGATGATCGAAGGCTAAGAACAAATCAAGAAAAGAAGTCAAGATCGTGAAGACAAGACATCAAGACTCAGATGAACCTCAAGACTCAGATAAACTCAAGACTCGATAAACCTCAAGACTCGATGAACCTGAAGACTCAGATGAACCTGAAGACTCAGATAAACCTGAAGACTCAGTAACAAACCTGAAGACTCAGTATGACTGAATACACTGAGGCTCAAAGTCACCTGAAGATCAGAAGACTACCAGAAGACCTATATCAGCCGAGTCTGCATATTGTGCTAAGACAATATGCATCGAAGACTTTATAAGGTAGATCGATCAGCTTATCCGATCAAGTCACCAAGACCAAGGCCAACTAAAATGGTACACCGCATGTTGAATATTCTACAAAAGGAATATCAATCGCCTAACGGACAAATTATCGGTGTCACCGCAAAGCCAAGAAGAAAGCGACACGCACAAAAAAGAGAGACACTACGGATTCAACGCCGCGACATAAATGGCGCTAATCATGCCTTAGGCCACGCCAATATTCAGAGCACGCCACAATCATATCCTACAATCTACCTAATATAGCCCAAAATTCAAATTGCTTCCAACGGCTTTTTGATTTTGAGGTCTATAAACGGGATCGATCTTCAAAATTGAAGAACACTAAGAACCAAATACGAGACACCATATTTGAAGATTATTCTTAGAGTGTTGATCCCATATGTTTTAGCAAGAAATCTATCCACTAGCATTTGCTACATAAACACTAGATAGATTTCAAGTTGAACCACAACAAACCTTTACCCAAACTCAAAGTTAGGTTAAGTTTGTTACCGCAAGATTTCGCATCAGGGATTCTAGTTTCCGATTTCCTATGCTGAGCGTGAACTCAATAAACATCTATTGGGTGTTGACTAACACATAAAACTAAGTCCAGCTTGGTTGTTTGGTTGTTGGTGCCCCGTGTTAAGGGAAGAGGACGACGAAGACGGGTTTCGGCTCAACCACTATAAAATCTTATGTTCATTTACTTGCTATTTATCGCTTTTACACTATTCACACAACCGAAGTTAAAATCGATACATATACTAAGTTAAGCTCACCGCACTAAGCAAACCGATTTGATCAAAGTTGACACCTTAGTCACCGATTGAAAACCGACTTAAGAACTGACGGATAAAACCGGTTTTTCACACGGTATTTACAAGCTTCCGCGACTTCCTCGGTTAAACCGACAGATATCAAACCGACCGCCTCTCAGCACTCAAGAAGATTGAACATAAGTCCAAACTCGACTTTCTAAGACTGATCAGAAATATGCAATCACACCGATCCAAGACGAACGCTTGCGTAAGTCTATTCACCCTCCCCTCTAGACTTCGCCTCACAAAACCCGCTCGACCTACAAGTTGGTATCGAGAGCAAAGGGTTCTACACTAATCGGGTTTTGAGTATCATCGATTCTGAGGAAGAATCTTGTGGTCATTTGAACAGATCTTGAAAAACCATTTTCAAAACTCATTCATTTTCAAAATCACTCAAGATGGATAATACCTCCGTATGTATCATGATTTGCCTAAGTTTTCAATCGATGAGTACGCAGATTGACTATATACATGTGCAATCATCCGATTGATAAGCGCGTAATGATGGAAGTCATTGAACAAGGACCCATCATCATATATCACACTTACAACCCAAATGTTGAGGAGATCCAGATCATGCACCGGAAGTCTTGTTCGAAAAAGTCCAAAATCGATGGATGCGTAAGAAAGAAAGTTGTATTCTCTAGATACAATCGCCAGGCATATAATCATGAAGACGATGGATAAAGTCACCAAAGAGAAGATAAAGTATCTCAATACTACGAAACAAATGTGGGATACTCTTGCTGAGATATGCGAAGGAAATGATCAGATCAAAGACAAATGACTACAAGTTCGAATCGGTGAAGTTCGAAAAGCTCAAAATATTGCTTCAACGAGACCATCAACGAAGCTCGATGGAGGATCACCATGTCAAGAAACAAGCTACGAGAACATGGAAGAGAGATGTCGACAAAGACATCAATTACAAGATACCGAGATCCTCACCAAGAAGGGGACATGAAAGTCACGGTAATCAAGGATTGCCAAGACATTGCCAAGATGAAGCCAAGTAGCTTGTTCCTAAGCCTTAAAGCCCATGAGTTCGATTTAATCGAAAGAGGGCAAGCAGATGAAGACGAGACGCCTGCTGAAGCCTCAACCTCAACATCTAAATCAGTTACATTCAAAGCAACCAGCAGCAGATCAAAGGCCAATCAACCTCGTTGAAACATCATAAGCCAAGGTAATCAGACGCTCGCGCTACTGAAACTTGAAAGATCGAATATTCAACTTGGTAAGTATCACAGATTCTACAAGGACTATCAAGACAACAATGTGAAACAGGAGGCCAACTGACAGATCACTAGAAAGGAATAGATCTGATGACCGAAGGGATCATAGAGATGATAAAAGAGATGATTGATCAGACGAGAGAAGAGATAACAGATCTGACAGAGGGAGTTCAGACTACAATCAGAAAGGAAAGTCACCTGACAGATCCTACAGACGGCGTCTCTATTTGGCGTAGGAAGTTCCGCGGATCGTGGATCATGCTTCAACTACTTGAAACCAGTCACTACAACTCCGATCGCCTGCACTGACCCCGTGAGAAAGAGAAGAGAAGCGGAACAAAAGAGAGCTACGCTCAAAAGACGTAAAAGCCATGGTTGTCGACACATCAAGAATTGATGATTCCTATCCTCCGAGGATTCTCGCTACTCATCCAGAGAAGATTTACCGATAAGCAATGCAAATGATTTTTTTGACCATGAAGATCCGATATTCTTTCGATGACGATGAAATCACCGATGGCCGCGGAGGAAGACCAATCTGAGGTAACCTCCAAACCTTCGCTTTTTTTCATTTCCACACCAAATATTATTAAGACACACTACCGGAGAGATTGACTTGCAGCCTACTCGAGCAATTGCTTGATGATCTCTCCGATGCAAAGAGACACTTATACAATAGTGGAAGTTGAAATGACAAGCTAAGGATCATAAATAATCACTTTGTTAAAGAGAACGCCACAAGAAAGCAACCGGATCAAATCAATCAAACCGCCGTAAGGTAACCGAGGAACTTAACGCTCAAGGTTAAACCTTCGATCGAGAAGCGTGATCAAAGATCGCCTAGCAATCAACAAACAAATGTTCGATGATTTCAAAATCCTACAAGCTAAGTTTGATGAGCTATTCCGACTACATGAGAGTTTAAAATTCATCGAGGATAGTTTTATGCGAAAATAGAGGTTTTCACAAAAGTCATCAAAAACCGCTCAAGATATTAACACCTATTTTCGAACGCCGACTATCAAGAAGGGAATTGGGTGAGAAACCCTTCTACATCCTCAAAAGCTTTTTGGTTCACTTCGTATGGTGTAATCAAACGAAGTCTCCCATAAAGATACACAAAAAGCTAAACATGTATCCGATAAGGAAAAAAGACTCACGAAAGAAGTGGAAGTGCCTAATCGTAAAGGGAACAAAAATGGACCCTAATCGATACATCACCGAGGAATCAACAGAAGAACCCAGCTTTTTCTCAAGAAAACCTCAACTTGATCGCCAGACAGGTATCGTAAGAGACAACTTGTAAAAAGGAAATCTAATACGAGACCCAATCGAGGTTAGTCATTAATAAGCAAGCTATAGGTAAACCGCAAAGACCATCTATGCCAAAGAGATATGAATCTTTTAATGGTAGCAAAGATTTACCCCTTATAACCAGAGACCTAGGGCTACCGACCGAGCCCCACCGGGTTAAAGGAAGACAAAATATAAAGAAAAATCCCAAGTCTTCTCGATTCACCCAAGGCTCACACCTAATAATCGTATTCAATCGTAAAAGCATATAAAGAGACGATGATTATGTTTATATGTATGGGAGACAAATCAGCCTTTTGATCTATCTAATTACAATAGAAGTGCCCTGCTTGCGCGATCCCTAAATCCACCACTAACCCTCAGACCCAATTCCAAAGGGGTACCTAAAGCCCGATTCGACAGGTGTTCAAGGGATCGCCAACAAAGGAGGTGTACATGCAACTATCTTGTACATCGATAGTGGATGCTCAAGGCACATGATCGAAGCAAACATCTCCCTTAGCTCTACAAAGAACAAGAAGGCCCACGGTACTTTTCGGTGATGATAACTTTGTTTTACCAAAGGATTCGAACCTTAGAGAATGATGATATACAAGTAACCGGAGTCTCGTGATGTCGGGGATTAAAGCACACCTACTATCAAGATTACAATTCAAGGATAACGATTCAAATGAGTTCTCAAGGACAAATGTATGATTAGAGCTACTCAACAAATCTTGCTAATCGTTCAAGAAAAGGCACGATCTACACAAAGCCAGATTGGGAACAAATGCCCAAGAAATGATGCAGAATTGTTAAGAGTTCCAAGAGTAGCAATTTGGCTCGCACAAAAGAATGAGTCATCCGAACTTTAAGACTTTAACAAGATAAATAGGGTGCCTTTTTGGTTGAGGGACTTCCGAATGAAGTATTCTCAAAGGATCGATATGTGCCGCATGTCGAAGGGAAACAAGTTAAAGCTTCATTCAAAGGAATACCGACCAAAGATCCAAAAGAGAGTAATCGCAATTGCTCCATATGGATCTATTCGACCGCTACACCAAATACCCTCAAGGACACAAATATACTCGTAATCGTGATGATTATTCCAAGTTTATTTAAGTTATATTCTTATACAAGAAGAACGAGACAACGATAAAGATACCCGAATCGCCAAGAAACTACAAAATGAAAAGGGTGTCAAAGATAGTAAAAATCGACGATAAAGGTACAAAATTCTAATTTTTTTATTATTGATTTTTTGACCGAAGTTTGGTATACAACATGAAACGTCACCGCAAGAACGCCACAACAAAATGGAGAAAGCGTAACGGAGAAACAGAATCCTCAAGGAAGCCGCCGACTATGTTAGTTCTAACATGCGACACTGCCGCTTCAAGCGTATAAACAACACCGTGACGCCATACTCGTAACGATGTTCTTCGACCAAGACTCACTTCAAAAACACCTTATGAACTGCGGAAGGGCAGAAAAACCTCGTGGTTTCACACTTCTATGTTTTTGGGTGCAAGTGTTTCATCCACAACAATGGGAAAAGTCATGAAGACTTTTGAGGTTAAGTCGATGAGGGTATATTCTTAGAATATTCTCATCCAAAGAAGGCTTTCAGTGGTTTACAAAATAAACTAACCCTAGTTGTGGAAGAAACACCCCCTGTGGTCTTTTGAGACATCTTCCGAGAAAGTCAAAACAAGCCGCACTAAATCAACCGCTACTTTATACGCAGTAAAATGGATCAGCTAAGTATCAAGGAGAAAGAAGTCGAACACGCAATGGTATATCCTTAACTTGATCTTTATCGATTCAACAGTCAATCGTAATCTCTAAGGCACGCACAACCGCTGCTGAAGAAGGTGTACACCGAGATAAAGATCAACTAAACCATCTCGTTCTGGGGGAACTCCCGGTTCCTACTTAATGTACATCAACACATGATGAGTCCAACATCACCGAGACATGTTCTTATCAAGGATCATAATTCGCCACTCCCAATCACTAGTAATGAACTTGTAGGTCCCTTAACGGTTTTAGGGGAGGGGCGTAAGTCTAGAGGAGGTGAATAGACTGAAAACTTTTGTGCAAATCAAAGTGGCGAGGCTTAACCCGATCAGAGAGCGTGAGGAATCAATAAATGATAATCAACTTACTGACGCCTAAGGCGATCGCCGTAACTACGCTTAACCGATGTGTGCGAAGCTTAAGTTTTACCCATGTGAAAAACCAGCTTTGATAAATCGATTCCAAAGTTAATCTTTTAATCACTGGATCAAGTGTCAAGTTTGATCGATCGGCTTGGTGCTAATCGATCTCGCTGGGAATATGTATGCGCTTTAAAGGTTGTGTGCGATTGTGTAATCGCTAATCAAAGCGTAAAGGCACACAAGATTTATAGTGGTTCGACAAACCAAATTTACGCCCACTCTTCCCTATCACAGGGCACCTACTTAACCAACTGGACTTTGTTTTACGCAGAAGTCCAACACAAGACACCAACTAGATGTTTAAGGAGTTCACACTCAACCGATCCCGTAGATCGTAACTAGAAACCCTAGTTTGAAATCTTGCTAAACAACTTAACCTAACTTGGGGGTTTGGGTAAGATTGTTTTGTTCCAACTATGAAATCTTTTTTCTTATGAGAAGTTGTTAACAAATGTACCAGATGAAAAGATTTCTATGCTAAGAACTTATGGGATGAACACTTAATAAAAATTAATCTTCTTGTTCGTGTTCTTGTGCGAAGTCCGATATTAGCTTGAGCTTCTTGATTGTTCAAGAGTTTTTTTTTTTCACTGGCAGTGATCCCATATTTATAGACCTTTGAAATCAAAAGAGCCGCTGGAGAACAATTTGAATTTCAAAGTTATATTTGGTAGACTTGCGCAGCTTGATGATGACATGCTTCAGAACCGCATGGCCAAAAGCGGAATCTATATTTTGTAGCCGCTTTCGTGAGGGTAGCATCAAATCCCGCAATTGCTTCGGGCCCGATCATACGGTCTTGTTCTTATCGATAGCGAGATCATTTTTTCGCTGATGTTCTTCCAACTAAGCTTGACATTCTTTGTTCGATCATCGACGATGATTAGGTGAAACATCGATTTCACTCGTGAGTCCGACCGATCACCGAATCGATCACCAATCCGATAGAGTCTTCGTGCGCTAAGACTTAGCTTCAACCAGCGTGACTTACCGATGTAGGTCTTCCGTCCGATTTCGGAAGTCATCCGATCTTCAAGATTCTGAGTTTGAGCTTTATGACATCGGGCTTGAGATATCCGACTAGATCAGATCGATCCGATCTTCGTTTTTCAAAGATTCGCCCGCTTGATATCACCATCCTTTGAGTCTTCGGATTCGACCTATACATATTGAAGTTTCAATATGTGACCTATCTATTTCATCAGCTTGTTCTATACAATCATTATCAATCGGGTTCCTATAGCAGTAATATAAAACATCAAATACCAATGTGTCCGATCGTCCTATTACATGTGTTTTTTGAACTTTCATCAAAACTATAAATTTCCCAACAATTTTGATGAAACCAAAAACACTTTGAGAAACCAAATACGCTTGATAAAAAAATAGAACAGCTTAAGAGCATATAATCGTAAGACAATGAGACTTTGTCTTAGATCGTAAAATAAACTTTTCTCATTAAAAAATGTTGATTACATGTTACATCGTAAAAGTTTTGTAAATAAGAACAAATTGATCCCGAGTAATCTTCCGATTCTTCACTCTTTAGCTTGTATCCTTCCGCATCTCTTTTGATCTTGAGGCACGCTGAAAACTGATAAAGTTTCCATTTGACATCATTAGTCCGTCAAGATCGCTTATATGCTTTTACTCAGATGTCAAAATAAAATCTTTGAAATGCCATCATTAAATGAGCCATCTACCTTCTTCGAAAAGTACTCCAAACAGATCATACTCTTGGCAGATATTTTTACATTGATAACCTTGGCCTCATTTTCCGATAATTTAAAAATCCGGTATTTATTTTCTAACCAACTTGAGGAATTCTTCATCGAGATTCTTCTTGTGGAACAAGATTAAGAACAAAGGCATCCGTGGCCATTCACTCCTCGATCTTATTCCATTCTCAAATTTCTTAAGACGCTGCTAGCAGCTTTTTGGATGATCTCATCAACTCTTGTCACGCAAAGTTCCGTTCGCACGGATTTTCCAAATTTCTTCCTTTCTTCACTTAACCGAATTTCTTCTTCGATTTTCTCGCCATTTTTTCCGCCTTTCTTCTTCTTGACTTTTTGGGCTTCTTCAAATATCCGCTTTTTTGGACATCTTTTCAAAGAATTCCGAAGTTTGATGTCCCCGCAAGACTGCATGTCACTGGGTTTCATCAATTCTTCCCTTTTTGGTTTGATCAAAAAGAGTAGTGAGGTGGGAGGTCGAGAACCAAAGTTGATCATGATCGTCTCTGGCTGAGATCTCGCAAATGATATGCCTTTGAGTTTGAGCAGCTAGATTTTGAATCTTCGATATCACCTACCTTGACAGATTCCATGGCAAGAGAGAGTGTTTTAATCAACTTTGTCAAGTTTCTTCTTCAATTTTAGCTTGTCAAGGAGCATCGAAAAGAAACTTGTTGTTTATCCACCCGAGCCGGGTTTTGGCATCAACGGTCTTTATCAAAAATGACGAAGGGACACAGCTTTGGGGAAAATCCGATCTTTGATTGCCCTAACTGGAAAATAGCAAATTCCCTTTTGATCCGTTATTTCTTTGATGGCACCGCTTTTGATCGCCTATCGCCCCTCAACTTCTTCTTTCGAGATCTTTGAGACAAGATTTGATCTCCGGGTTGATCAAGAAAGGACGCTTTGATGTTGGAATGTTGGGTGTCACTTGATCCGATTCATTTGTTTGTGCTCTCCAAAGGGTTGGTCATGAACCGCAAAGACTCAAAATTCCACTATCATCTCCAGATCTCCTCAGATCCTTCATGATGGCATCTCGGCCAGAGCTTTGTCGCCAGCCATTCTCTGTTCTTGCTCGGGCACTTTTTAGCTTCCTCGCGGATCGCATCTTTGACAGATTTAACGCTTATCACCACCGGTGATCCCACTTTAGCAGATTTCTCATGTCGAAATCGAAGTCCGCAAAACTCATCCACACCGCCCCATCCGCTCAATAATTATTATAAAGTCCGGAAGCTTTTAATCAAGATCTTCCGTGAGGATCTCCATAACTTCCTCTTATGGTATAGGACGGGATACCGCTTCCGATACAACTCATCAATTTCTTCTTTCGATTCAGATTCGAACAATTTCCCGATGATCTTTGTTGATCCGACTCTCAGAATTGTCCGTCTGTGATTCAGCTTTGATGAGATGTGGAAGGTTCCTCGTTGTGCTTTTGAGTAGGGCGGAAGTTGGCTGGACGGCTCGACTCAGAGGTTCTCCACAGGAAGCAGATGCTTCGTTCCACATCGTAAGCCGGGTTCGCGAATCGATGCAGCCAGTTCAAGGCAAAAGGAAGAATATGAGAGACACGCCAAGAGCTATTAGTCCGAAAGTGGTGAATCACCAAGCTTGAGGAGAAGGAGATCGACGGGTTTGTGCTTCTTTCCTCGTAATGATCCGGCGAAGCTCAAATTTTGAGAAGCCCGCCTGCCTGATTTTTTCACCGATTTTTGTGTTGCAACAGATCGATCCGGGCGCTTTTCTTCATCCGACCATCTTCAAGCATCGAGTCATGGAGGCTTGTTTCACTTCTTCGCCGGCCTCCCCGGGCCTTTTTCTTCTTTCCTGGGGCATCTCACTTCACCACTGAGCCGATTCGCCAAGATCCGTGTAGATGAAGTTGCTTTTTTTTTTTCTTTTCGACTTTTGGGGGGCTGCGATATCATCGCTCTGTGGCCCAAAAATGACCGGCGGGCCGCCAGAAAGGCCTTATAGACTTCACCATTCTCGCTCCCATTTTGGCCTTCACATTTTATCCTCAGAGGGATAACCGCAACCTTGTTGAGATTGCCGATCTTTTTCTTCGATATACCGCTTCCACCATCAACTCCAAATTTATCATGTTCTGGAGTAGAATGGCCTTCGAAACCCATGCCAATTCGATGTTCTTGGCTTCATCAATTATTGCCTATGTCAGCATATTTTGACTTGATGTAAGAGCATCTGGTCAATGCAATACCCATAATTGTTTTTGACAATATGACAAACAACAATCCAGTATTTCCTTCTGAGCATCATTCGACAAAACCTGACGATGATGTTTGTCACCTCTCAATAGCTTTTTTCCTCGACAACATCTCCGCTTCTCCTCAGAATGAGCAGCGAGATCCGCCCTTTGGGTAGGCCGAATGACGCAGTTATATCCTCATTCGCAATAATTTCTTCTCCGTGACCGCCGAAAGTAGTTCTTCTCCCGAGCATCTCAGATTCACTCTAAATTCCTTAGAATTTAGTGCTTCATACCGCATCACCGATTGCAGTGAGCAAAGGCAAAATTTCAAGGCCTCGCCAGCAGAATTTGCTCGACCTCTACGGATTCCGGATCCCGAGTGATATTGAATCGCATGAACTTATCATCCACAATCTTTTGTTGCCGCTCAAGATAGTTGCACATTATTTTACCCATACCGTGAGTGATCATCTACGTATAAGATAGATTTGGTTAAAAAATTGTGCATTAATACAAAGAATATCACACAAGCGAAAACTAAGAAACAATAAAGCATAACACAGATGGAAACATTTAAGATCAATGGATTTTAAAAAACATCAAATAAACATAAATTACCAGATTCTCGCTTTTTCGAAAGATGATTTTGAAACTTAGGAAAACACTTTGAACTGAGAGAAGTAACCGAGTTTTCGTGAGAATAAATCGCAAGTTTGTGAAATGGAAAACTCGTATGATTTTTGATGAACTTTATAAAGACGAGGAGGGAAAAAGAAGACAAGATTTGGAAGATCAACCGCTTGAAAAGATTAAACGCCCATTAAGCTGTTTTGATCGTAGGTCGTGAAAAGCACGCATTTAAAAACCCTTTTTTAAAAGCACATTTAGTAGCAAGTAATACATGTTCCTACATCCGCATTAAATGATTTGCAGGAAATACGCCACAAGGATAATGGGTACAAGAAGACAAATAATATCGGATAAGATCCGATAAATAAGCAAAGAACAAGAAAAAGAAAAGGATTCCGGGTCGATCGATATTGTAATCACCAATACCACTTGTCCATGTTGATTTCACTTGTTGATCTTAGTATTCCGCCTAAGCCTTAAAATTTCCCAATCGATCCTTTTTAGTCGATCTTCTTCACTTGATCCGATTTGTTGAAGTTTCAAGCCCAACCGATCTTCCTCAATACGCCTCGATTTCCTTTTGATCTTTCCTGGATCTTGAAGTTCCCTTCAACCCGATATTTCGCTTCCCATAGACCGATGTATCCGATTTGTTGGAGTTTTAAGCTCAAATTTCGATCTTTTCCTCATCCGATCACCAGATGTAATCGATTTTGTCAACCTAACTGATTCTTTCTCAAGTCAATCCAATTTCGAATAAGTGTTACCGCCAAAACTTAGTCTAGAATAGTAGTCTCTATTCCCTAAGTTGGCGGATTTGACATGCGAATTATCGCCCTAATCTTTCGATATGTCAATCCGTCAGAATTTCTCCAATTATCAACAAGATTCCTACACGCCCTTTTGGTGCGCATTTCTAAAAGGTTTTGAGAACTCAATTTGCATTTGCACCCTTGCTTGGCCTCTATAAATTGACCAATTGTTTTACACAACATAACCCAATCACCATACTTATCTTCTTTGTAGAATCATGTATCCCGTGAACCCTTATTTCCTAAGTGAAACTTCCTAAAGCACCTTTACCCCTTTTCAATGATTTCACCTCAAATCAACCCCAAGCATCCCTTTATCATCGTTGGCTGCCATCAAAGATTTCACATACCATTGTTGCAAAGCTTTACCACCATGGCGGCGGCTCCGTTGCTGTAACCGAGAAGACACTTCTCCTAACCGTATGCACCTTGTGTGTCTATCGTTATGACGAATTACCATCAACACATTTAGTTCCGAAAATGAACGTGAGTTTGATATATATCTTGATCACCAACAACCGATCTTCGATATCAACTCACCATTTAATGTAAATTGGAGAGCCCAATCGACTTTTCTTAGGGCTCCCCGGCTTAAAAATCCTATCAAGGTCACTGCCGCCCAAATCGGTTTTAGCTTCAACAATAGCGGCTTTAGGATTTTTTTTAGCCCTTCTCACCCTTGTTAAGGGGGGAAAATGAGAGCATCAGATTTAAAAATCTCACTCCCGCACTTCGTTAGGATGAGGGTTTAGGTTATAGGTTTAGGGTTTTCGCTTATGACTTATGTACCGACCTCCGGTCCTTTTGTAGATTGTATCTTGTAATGTAATCCTAACTTCTGTCTTTATCAATGAAAAGTTCTATTATTCCATTGTTGTGTAAAATTCCCATCCTTATGCGATTTTAAGCTTTAATCTTGTGAATACCACTTGTGAATCTTGCTTGTTGAATATCGCCTTTAATCGACTTTACAAAGTATAACCCAACAGATTTAATCGATAATCCTTTAAACGATCACCATTTAACTGATAAATCTTTAAATCGATCAAGACTTTCTCATATCGCCTCGATCGATCTTCCTCGATCACTGAGATACCAAATTAAACGATTTCACTTGAACCGATTAGTTTCTTAACCACCGTTTCTCGAGATCATTCCATCAAACATTTTAGGTGCATTTTCTCCAAGATCCGTAAGCCCTAGCTCATTGCATAATTCTTCAATCTGATCTCAACGAGTGGCTTGTTAGAATATCGCTTTTCAGATATCAAGATGAATCTTTTTCCATTC